>JAYKKI010000003.1:35650000-35917500 GCA_039881145.1 Druceiella hillmani | reverse complement strand
CAGATACCAAGATGTGCATGTGCCAACAAACACCGCGTTCCATTGGCATGTTGTGTCAATATGAAAAATGATATTAAGTTCATATATGTACAGAGTAATCAAAGTTTTCTGCGGTTTATTTAAATTGCAATTTTTCTATTTGTGGAATGGGGTCTTGTTTATTAATATAATCACTCGTTGGAAAGGATAAGCCTCTAGAGTAATCAATACAGAAATGTATGTAATGAGCGATTAAAGACCTATTTAAATAGAATAAAAGGAAATCATTTCTCATTAACAAAAAGTTCTCCACATAATAATCAGAAGAATTTTAAACAAAATATATCCCTATATTTTGACTTTTTTTTTTTTTTTTTTTTTTTTCCGCTTATCTGCAATCAGTACTTGAACTATAAGCAGATGGGTTGGGCGGCTTTGTCGGGTCGAGGACATCCTCCAGCGAGGACAGTCACTCACCTATTTTGACTTTTGAGAAATAATAATTACATTCTTTCATTAGAAATATTTGTACTGTACGCACAAGTTGTGAAGGGTAACACTTTCTTCCATTCGTAACCATTTTTTCTTAAAAAGGTGCTATTGCTTCAATGTGAAAATTGTCACAAATTTATAGATCACTTGACAAACTTAAAATGTATTAACTTGAGACAGTGACATATGTTTTCCTGTTTAAGGTTTATTAGTGTTTTTCTTTTGCTCATATTTAAAGTTAACCTCCATACAAAGTAAATTTTATCAAATCCATTGTAGTAATCAAACAGTTAACAACTGACGAACTATGTCTACGTATACATTTATTTATTTTAACAAATTAAGGACGTCAAAATAATACAATTAATGTATAAATTAATAATTTTATTTAATATATGTACATTATTTAATTTCACCTATTAAACAACAAATCTTAACATTTTATCATTACAATTTGGTTCTAGGAACAAATCAACAAAACAATAAAAATAAAGATTCACAAGCCAGCTGCTTAACGCTTACTCGTCTTCGCTAAATTATCACTTTACAAGATCTATTAACATAGGTTATCGACGGGACTGCCTTGGGTCAAAACAATTTTGTCAGCATCGTCGGTAAAAATATATAGTTGATTCAATCTATTGCCCGTTGTTGCCATGAAGCCACTTATGAGCAGACATAGTACGTGTCAATATAAGTGTATTTAATTAATAAGCTAATCCTTGGCAAGTTTCAGTTAAATAGTATGATACAGGGTACATTATAACACACGAGCATACTTAAAAATAATATGTGATACACATGCTTTGAGTTAAAACAGTTATCATCTAAAATATGCTTCAAATGATTTTATAAAATTTATAATGGTCTTAGTCCAATGCTCTGATAAACACCTGCTAGAGTACAATTTCGTGTTCAGATTCATATTTACCCAGATTAGAAATGTTTTCAGAGATAATTTCTGTATTCTAAGAAAACAACCTAATTATTAATTAATCCATTACTAGAAATTGGTTGTTACTGCAATATGAAATGGGGCACATTTAATATAAATTATCTTTACCCTAGTAATAATGCAGATAATACATTTACTATTTTTCATGGAAATTTTTACAATATCCATAAATAAGTTTGTCATAAACTAACAAGTTACTGCATTATTACGTAAGCGCAATATGGTGGCCATCCATTGACTTCTATGAGAGTTATATGAAAATATTGAGCAAAATTAATTTTTTCAATAATATGTTTATAAAATTCAATTATTATAAAAGCTGGTAACAATGCTGAGACCGTATTACCCGATACATCTGCTTTGATCCTTTTTAAAACTTTAGCGTTAATAACATACTAAATTTCTTCAATTCTAAGACAAAAATAAAAAAGTAAGATATGGTTTATATTTAGACGAATATTATGTAGAAGATTAAGTTTTTAAATGTAGTAATTAAATAAATGTTTTATGCTTTTTAAGTTCAAACCACACATAGGTTCCGAAGATATACTGGCTTTTGAAGTCTTATAAAAAAAAACAATAAAATATATTGCTCAAAAACAATCTACAATATCTAAAAAAAATCAAACTCTGTTTCTATAAAGCAGTTACAAAATATGTTAAATAAAATTGTTCTCGCAAATTTTCAATTGGATTTAAATTTTTATTATTTATTAAAGACAACTTTTACAGCCCAGAACCGGAAGGAAGGCATATATGTGTAAATATTTATATAGATAATAAAATGAGACAATAAAAAAATTAAATTTTGGGAATAAGTGTTAATATTACTTTGTTGTTACTGAAATTCACTGGGTGGGTAAAGTTCTGAATTTTTTTAAATATTTTTCTATAACTCGTTAATTGTAATATTATAAGTTATAAACAGAAATATTATTTGCATTCTCCTTGTTGCTTCATACATGACCATGGAGGAATTCATTAGATATGCGTGATCTAATGAATTCCTATGTTTGAAACATTCCTTTGAAGAATGTTGTCTACATAAAAAATAAAACATAAACATATATTAATAATAAAACAATTACACAAATTTTTATCAACAAATTTCTTGTACTTATATATATTTTATCAACATTTTCAGTCTCCAGTAAATGTCTAAGACCCCCACCCATCACTTTTGACCAAGCACCCATTAGTATTTGCTGATTTCATCTTTTGCGAGAAAAAAGAATAGAGAACCAAATAATGCACTGAAGTTACAACCAGTACTGTCTAGAGTAACCCAGGACTTTTATTCAAATCGTCTACAGTACAGTAAAATAACTAGAAATTGTAAAATAAACTAGAAAAATAGACAAATATTCAGGATTTCTTATTCTAACAATTCAGTGAATTTCAGCAACAAAAACAAATGTGTATTGCAAATTTATATGTACTCAGCACTTTTCAGAAATTTCCCTTTACCAAGCTACATATCAGCTTCTACATGCTTAAAGGTTTATTTCATTTTGATGCGTGAACAACCATAGATATACAAAAACTTTGGTAAATGGAATGGGGACCATTAATAAAGTAAAATAAATTGTCTTAATAGTAATATAAATTTAAAAATTATGAAATAATCGAAACTTTCAAACAATTTACTATCCGATCATAATCTGAAAAAGCCATGTATCAATTTTTAGATTGATGAAAAATTTTAATTTTGTTACGTTTGTAAAGAGGTGACATATATTAGGCAATAGGTTAGTGCTGAATGGCACAAATAATATAGCAATACTTTTTTCTGAGTATCACGTTTTAAAATAAAATTGAATAGAATAACATGTTTAACAAGAAATACTTCACAAAAAATGTACTGTTTTTATATGCTTTATAAATTCCACTACCGCAAAGTAATCACTACAAAAGAACTAAAATCAACAAGAAAACTTGGAAGTAAATAAAATGTTAATATATTATAAACTGAAATTATACAATATTACAAAACATTACCATAAAATATAATAGTAATAACATTGATTCAGTATCTAAAAACTAGAAAATTCTAAAAAATAATTCCTGGAGATGCCAATGTTGCCACTATGTACAGGTACATACTGCTGCAAGCCATTATGAATATTAGTATATAGTCTCTGAACCAACTTTGTAGATTTTCAAACGAGTTACTGTGTATTTCATTAGCAAAAACTAGTCATGGAAAATATACACAACATATTTGATATATATTCAACTTAAATGGATGTTCTCGTCCATCAAAACTTGGCAAGCCAAACTGGTGATTTCGTATACCTTAAATTCTAGACAATTGCGATTGTTAAGTTCGTTTCATTAATATTGCAAAGTGCACATATATTTTAATTCCCAACATATAGAAAAATAAAAGCAAAGTGACCTTAGAATTATTAAAATATACAGATATCCACACTTTACCAATGTACATATCTAAATTGGTAACGAAGAGATAAAATATTTATACCAACTCGCAATTTTTTATATCAATAAAATTCTATCACCACCATTTGCAATTTTGGCAGCACTCGCAATATACAGCACCATTCAGCTATTTGTGACAAAGTATAGCGGCAACCCGGACGTATTTCGGACAATTAAGCTATTAGTCTACAAATTCTGAGCCTCGCTTTAACTTAGCAGGATCTTGTCTATACACATTCCGCTGTGGTAAACTATTATAATTATTTAAATACATATACAAATGTACTAACTATAATTACATGACATTTTCGCAAGTCATTAAGGGCGAATTCTTATACAAATACAACAATAATTATACATTCATATAGTTCTAGTCGTAAGCTATTACTAATCTCATTGGTGCTGATTGAGGAAGGCGTCCTCGAAGAGCTCTATCTCGCTACTCAAGTAATTGGCCTTATTACGCAACTTCTTAGCTGCCGTCGCAGCATTCTCCATCAGTTTGATGTTTTCCTTAACCTCTTTCAAGTCTGTATCCATCTCTGTCGTGGCTTCGTCGACGAGGCGACACAGACGCGCAAACATTGTAGATAGCTCCCTGTGGAGTGCATTCAAATGTGTAAGAATTTAGAATTTAAAGCTACAAGGAGGGACCAAATGTTGGTAGTAATTAATGATCAAAGTCGTACTTAATTATTAAAATTCTCTAAGATAAAATGGTTAAAAAATACCAAAACTGGTTTAATAAAATGAAAATTTTCCTCGTAAATAAATTTAATTGCCTGCAAAGTAATCGCCCTACTCTACAATGCGTTTGTCTCAATATTTTTGAAATTTCAACATTTAGTTGATTTCCAGTATGGCGTTTAAAGCATGATGCAGCAAATTTGTTTTAATCCTTTCGATGGACTCAAAACCATGTCCCCAGAATGGTCTTTTAAATCAAGGAAATGAAAGAAGATGATGCTTAATTGTGTAAATATGATGAATGAAAGTATTAAAAACTATGATTAATGTATTAAAATAAAAACTTCACAATTATTTTGCTATTCATATTATATTAAAAACGTTTAAGTATATTAAATTCCAACACGAGGTGGACAGTCTGTAAACACCAATTGTTTTCTTTCTTCAATTAGGACTGTTTTCTGCTAATAACTTCAAACAAATAGATCATAATGTTTATTGACAGTTTGTCTGAATGGAAGAAATTCACATGCAGTTTTTTTTTATTACTGTGTATAAAAAAAAACTGTTAACATAGAATTAATTTTTCTGACCTGCTTTACTTTTCCCATCACAAAATAAAAATTGCGGCCTACTCAAAAACGCAGTATAATTGGAAAAAAACGCCCTTTGAAATTATATATCTATGAATCACATTTTTATTAAAAGCTGTGAATCACAATACTCGCTGGTATCAAGTGTTTGATCCAAGCACATTGACTCCCATGTGACTGACTGACTGACTATTCTTTTGAAAAGTTTTGGATTAAACCCTTTGAAATGTCAACTGGGTCTCTTAATTGGTAATCAGCGATTTTTAAGAACAAGATTTTCGATTTACTTAATAAAAATTAACGTGTTCTCTACCTCATTTGAACATATTATAACCACTCAAAAACTCTCACTCTTGACATACACTTGTCAATGATATCCCTTTCCAACATTTTAAATGTATTTGTAGCAGAACTATCATTCCACAAACAAAATTTAACGCGCATTCTTTGAAAGTACTTTTTCCATATTAAAAATAATCGTGACTCAAGAATTAAAAGACATAGACATAAAGTTTTGTACAGAAGTCAAAGTAGTGCCGGCAGTATATATCATTTGAATGAACCAGTCTCGGTACTCTTTGTACACAGCAGTATATATTTATTACATATTCTTTATTTGGAGAATTTATCAGCTCTTTCTCTTATTTTTTTCTCATAGCTTTCCAAAAAATAACTTCTTTAAACTGCTTGAATCATATATATACAATAAAAAAAAACACATACAACCCAGGTCTATTCATTTTGATATATTTCAGACTGAAAATTTGAGTTTGAATGTCCTATATACATTAATGTCCGGGATTAAGTGTCGGACAAAGAAAGATGTTATTCTTTGACTGAAAAATAGTTGAAAATAGGGCCGACGCTAGCTGTTAAACACCCCCTGTGCAATACTGCTTATGCTGCCCCCTGTTTAATTATGACTACCAGGCTTCGGTTGCCAGGAAGGCTCTTTATTTTTGTCATATAAGGGTATGAAAAAAACATACTTTACATAGAAAAAAACATTTATTTTTAGTTCTTATTAACAAATTTTTGTTTTATTGAGTGTAATGTGTATGTTGGTTTACAGAAATTGAACTGTTCTTGCTTTTATACCACATGTATCCAAGCTGTCTAAGATTTCGTGTTCTATTGAAACTGTTTCTAAGTTACTTAGTCTTTGCTGGTGCATTGTTGATCTTAAATAATTTTTTATAATTTTCAATTTAGAAAAAGACCTTTCACCAGATGCAACTAAAACCGGCAATATAAGTAACATTCTTAAAGATATTTCCTTGTTGCGAATTATTGAAATTAAGTCATTAGTAAACAGATATTGAATAAAATCTGCAGATCACTAGACTGATTTTCTGGAAAATGCAACTTTAAAGCATTAATATCGTTAAACAAATCAATACCGGTAATGTCTGTTTCACCGCTTTTACTCCTCGAATCTACCTTTTAAGGAAATTGATGTCTGATATAGGATTCTGAAAAAAAAATATCGATCCGATAGTCAATAACAGAAGGAGCTGTTATCGATATAATATAAAAAAAAAATAGTAATCGCGAGTTGGCCACTCTTTTCTCTCCATGCGGTGTGACGTCTCTTAATGCTACATAGGTATTATTATAAAGACTTTGATCATTATATGAGCGAACTTTTTTGCCCCCCCTCTGGATATGCTGCCCGTGTGCTGTGCACACCTTACACATACCCTTACAGCGGGCCTGTTTGCGCACATTATTCGGCGTCACTCAGAGGAATAACCCGCAACAGCTGTGAAGACATTGCCACTGCGGGTAAACATCGCACTCCAGGCAAGTATTGGTTGTGTTAAAAAGAATTATGTGAAATAATTTTTTGTATTAATTAGGAAAAAGGCGTGTTTTAGTTTTATTTCAAAGACAATTTATACTTTTATAGCCAACAAATAACGTCTTTCTTTGCTCGACATCTATTCCCGGACACCGTATATAAACAACATACATGATAATTTGAATTGCAAATTTTGTAAATTTCAAGGTTAGTCCTCCTGTACCAAAATTGTTTCATTTGGTTCCACAAAAGAAAAACTGCAATACCTTTTAAAAAAATCTAATTTCATTATGATCCATTCAAAATTATACAATAAGATAATTTTAATGAGTATTTTATAAAAACAAAACAATTTTTTAAGAGATTAATTATCATAAATTTAGATAAGTATTAAAAAGAAACCGACATGATAATGGCAGAAAGTAGAAAGAAGTGAGAGAAAAATATACAAATATGTATAAACTGCAAGGGCCAAGGTTCTTTTTTAATAACAAATATCATTCTTCAAAAACTGAGAAATGACACATATCTTAGGACAGAACTAATTATCATTAAGTAAAACTAGAAGAAAGATCTCCATCTTATAATAAAATCACCGTAACAAAAATAAAAATGGTACTACTCACTGTTGCACCTGATGACTGCAATTCGCAGATGTGAGGTCCACAATGAGTCTTAGTTTTTTGCTAGCGTGCTGCACGTACTGGCGCTTAAAGAGACGTTCCTGTGCACTTGTCGTCCATGTGAGACGCTCGTACGCATATAACGCAGCATAGAGGGCCCCCAAAGCACCCAACACGCGCCAACCGACTGTCTTTAATAGCTGTGAATGGCAGAATGTGTGAATACTTTATTCATAAAGTGATCCAAAAAGATTGAGAAACAAATTTCAGCTTATAATTAAAAATATCTTGAAGTTTAAACAACACCTCACTTAAAGTCACTGTTTCTTCACCTAGAATTTGCATTTGTAAAAGCAAATGTTTCCTATGTACACATTATTACCTAGTGATAAAGATGGATTTGATAATAAAAATATTTTCTTTCCTTTCCTTTTACCTTATAAATTTACTCGAATCTGTCAAACTGTGAAATCATATCAATAAAAAAGACAAGCCCACACAAACATTATCTATGAAAATCGTATAATTAGTTTTTCCTTGTAGATTTTTATGTGTTTTTCTTTTTTTTCACACTCAATTAATCTTATTTACTACACAACATTAAAAACGTAATGGGATACAACTAATTTTCATAATTACATTTCCTATTTGATGCCTACTTAATACCAGCAGGGAGACATGAGGTCTACTAATGGTTGTCTGTCAATGGTCATTTGAGAAACTCAATCATTTATTTAACAGTCAAAAATATTAGCAATTCAATTTGCTCTAGAAACTTTCAAATGTTAACATTGTCTTTCAGAGCAAACTTCAAATATTGCAGTAAAATATAACTTTTTTTTTTAAATTCAATTAAAATAAATTATTTTTGTTTCTAAGGTAATGCAGAACTGACTATGGCAAGGAGATTCTTTGCAATAGTCCAAATGTATAAAACACCACTTCGGGTTAAGATTTTTGTAAGTGAACGTACATCACATCCAGTCACATTTTAACGTCAACCGAGCTGAGAGTTTGATACAACCATTCTTCAACTCGTTAACCAATTGTAAACTGTAGTATGGGATGGGGCTTCGTCATAAAATGCCAACTGAAGTCATTGATTAAGTCCACAACGAAAGCCATAAGAAATCAAGGAATGAAAATTTTCTCATTTTAAATTCATCTTGACATGGCTGCCAAAGGACATAGGGCATTTTTACAGACTTTCATATTTACTTTCAAATTTTAGAGTTGTATTCCAGTATTCATTATGTGTAATTATTTTTATTCAAGTAATGGGAAAATCGAAATATTTCATAAAATGTGTGTCGTAATTATTATGTTGACAATTTTTTTAATTTTGTGAAATAACCACTCAATAAGTTAAATACTATAAGTGGCACATATAGACGTCACATTCTCGCATGTTATTACCTAAAACAATTTTTGTTATTCTCGCACACCGATCGGCCCTTCTCACCTCGCACTTCTCACAGTCCTTTGTTATCTGTCTTTGCAATTTGTGTGTTTACTGAATTCTCATTATTGTGTTTATATCAACTATTGGAATCTGTTTGCTTTTGGATTGGAATATCATCGAAATGGAAAGACAAAATAATTTTGTTTTGAGTAAATAATCTGTGTTACATCGTAGAACGTACAAGTTAAGATAATTTTTTTTCAAAAGATATCATGAACACACAATATTATTGTTACAAGAAATAATGCCATGAGAGGTAAGTTCTTAGGATTTTTGTTTGTACATTAAAAAAAAAATATATCTCAAGGTTTTTTGTATGTCACCTTAATAAATGGTTTTTTATTTTATGTTTGTATGGCAGTCATAATATGATATCTTAATAACTGTGATATCTTGATGAACCATTACCATGAAAAAAACTATTACAGGTTCTTTGGTTGGTATATAATGCATGCAAAAACACAAAAATTTAATCACGCACTCCAAAATCAGCAACAAGATCCGTTTTTCCAGCAAGTACAACATCCATTATCCCAACAATACAAGATCCGCTACCCCAACAAGGAGAGGTAATCCAAGAAATAGCAATTGAGGGTCAACAACAACAGAGCTTTAGTCTTTTTACTATTCCTGGATATTAGCGCGCATCTAATACAGCGCAATGCTGTATATTTCAAAACTGTAGGAATGTGACTTCATATGTTATACCACAATAGTAAAAGTTACATTTATTTCGTAATAATTAACTCTTCATACCAAAACTTGCTCGAGTTGGCCAAATCCCTTTCATGAAAAATGATTTGGAAGAACTTATTGATATTCAGATATTAGTTCACGAAAACTTTAATAGCGCTCATTTTCTTGACATAATCAATTTGTATGAATAGCGATTGGAACGAGGAACTCAATTGAACTTTGACAATATTGATGAGATTAAAGACAACAAACTGCATTTTTATGCAGCAATGAATAATACTAAGTTCAACGCTATTTTGCATTAAATGCAATCTCTCCATGGTAGACCCAACCGTCCTGCTACTGTTTTAGAAGTTTATCTTAAATATTAAGAACTGATGAATCAAGTCCTTGGCTTCTATGTTTAATATGTCAAGAAGAACGATAGAATTAATGTTACAAATAGCTCGGGAATGTTTATAGGAAGAGTTTGTTCCCGTCACTTAGATCAGGATCATATGACGAGAGAAAATGTGGTGGCTCGAAATCTATTTGTCCCTAGTCATATTTTTGGCAGTAACCACAACGAGCCTGCAGCCATTATTGTGCGTGGTAATATAAAATATTAATTAGATTGGTAATATAAAATTTTAATTAGAGGCCGAATCCATCCCATTATATACGAACAAAACAGTATTACACATATATTTTGATAAATCCAGCACTGTGTGGATGAGAAAGTCGAGAAGATTATTACTATTCCTGTGAATATGGGCACAGTTGGAAGTTGCACACACATCGCCAGCGTAGTTTATTTTTTATTTTAGTCTAGATATCAGGATGCATTTGACACATGTGCAGCCTATTTATATGAAATACCCATAGATTTAAATCAAGCTGAATAAATGTAAAACAAGAGTAAGTTGTAATTCTCATTTCTTATTTTATATATTTTTTATTTTCATACACGCTTGTAACACAAACAAAATAAAAAAACCTATCGTATTTGTTTCTTTAGTTATTTTCAATCTTAGTTCTCTCAATGTTCCCACAACCCACAGAAATGCTACTCATACCATTGTAATCTACATGTAATTACCTGTTAATTTGGCCATGTTTTATTTTTGGTCACCATGGGTCACGGTTTCATAGTAAAATGCCTAATGTCCTTTGTGAAAATAAATGACTAATTCAAGCAAAGTACCTCAATAGATTACCATTGAGGACGATTTTCGAAATATGAATTAATTTTTTTTATCATTAACATACATTCAATTACACCTAAGTAGTAATCAGAACGTTTTTATTATTATGTTTGTAATATTAAAATGCTTTAAATTCATTAAAAATGTCTTGAGTAAGTGAATTATGAGAATTGACTGACATACATGCAGAAGAACCTTTAAAAGGTAAAAATGTGAACAATCATTTTTATCTTTTAAAGGTCATATAAGATTTCTCAAATTATATATACCCCTTCCGCTGCATTGCAGGAGAATTTCTGAGTCGAGGTAATAACTTAGATCAACCCAAACATACCTTCAAACTTATCTTGCTCCGATTGTGACTGGCACTATTAATAATAACAATACTTTACAATTGTATTTAGAAACTGTCGCACAGAAGTCCAAGCTTTTGATTACAAAGGAATAGCCTTGCACGCTTTATATTGAAAACAATATTTTCCAATTGTAAATGGCCAGTTCTAAGAACTTTCAGTGCTTTACTAGTATTTGGCAGAAACGGTCTTTAACAAATTTTGGTGAACTGTTTCTCGTAATGTTTAATAGATTTTACAAAATGGTATTTGTGATAAAAATGATAAAATATAGTGTTCTACAAGATTGCTGTTTTTAATTAACATTTGAGCAACAGCGTGCGAAATAATTTGAAAAAACTCAACAACAAAAACTTTAACTCACAATGATTCATAAACCTGCATGTAGGTTGCACTTTAAGGTCAATATTTAAATTTTAATTTAATTTTGTTATTTAATTAAGTTACAGAATATTTAATGCTATGCAAAAAATGATTTGTTTTGTCATAATATCAATGGTTCATGGGGTATTAAGCTTTAAACTTTTAACATATTTGATAGAGTCTTTCAGATCGTGCCAATTTGGCAAGTCTAACAATAATAATAAAAAAATTTAATTAGAATAACAATAAAAAAAATTCAATTTTACTACACTATAGGTCGAAGTAAACAAACAAGTACTTTAGAATAAAAAATATAAGTACAAATAAACACTCACCAATCCACTGAGGAGCACTCCACCCATAGTTCCCTGGGAAGTAACAGCTGATATGGCAAACTTGCTGATCATTCCCCACTCCTCAGCACCAACGAGTGTAAGCGGTGAAACAACTGGTGGCTGTTCGGGTGCGGTTAGGCTTCGCTCCAGGTATGCCATGCCTGCTGCGTCTGTTGAGCAACTCTGCATCACACTGGGAGGTATCTACAAATGAGTACGATAAATTGTTGAAATAGATGTATAAGAATATTCGACTAAAACCTGGGTAAAATTTTATATTAACTTAAAATTAGTAGTAAAGGCACTAAACATTAACAGTATAGTTGTATAAGTACTTAAACTGCTTTGAGGAAATTTGTTTTAGTTGATCAATACTTATTATAAAATAAAGTGCTTAGCCACGTCTGTCTGTATTCGTATGTATAACAGATTTTATTCTGGTTTTTATTAACGGATAGACTAATTCAAAAATTAAGTTTATGTATGTATAATTTATGAATTAGTGAGATTATGAATATCAATGAACTCAGAAAAAAGTATTCATCAGAGTGGTATCTCGCCATACGTAAATGTAAATTAACTAAAGGGCGCCACTTCAATCTATAATAGTGCATCATGGGTAGATTACAACAAACTTATTTTTTTAAATCATTTCATTTTTTTCTGAAATTTGAGAATTGTCGTAAGTCATTAGTATTGTCATAAGGCATTAACCTATATCTTTTGTTTCGATAAACGTAAGAAATGTGGAAATACTGCATAATTATATTTCTTAGCAACTGATGGTGTATTTGACTTTTCTAACTATTGCTTTCATTTGCCCTTTAAAAAAAAAGTTTAAAAAAGAGAAGGCTAAAACAATTCAATTTCAAGGTCAAGCTTGTTTACAATTCGTAAATCAAAATTATTGTTATTTGAAAATCTTTAACATCCATAATTAACCTAAATATTTATGATTACAAAAAATACTAATGTCAATTTTTAAAATAAACTGATCGGAATAACTATTATACAATATTTTTTCATTCGTCGGTTAGATAAATTATTATTTGCTTTTTATTAATAATATTACTATAATTTTAATTGCGATTTTGGAATAAATCTCATGGATTATTTTTTATTTAATATGGCAACACAAATGTCTATTCAAACCAATCAGAATCTTTTAAACTTTTTAGACAGATAGTTATTATTAGTTATTGTTTTTAGAATGGCAGTATGCTGTTTCAGCGACTTATGTTAAATTTTTGTAATACGTTGTTGAGTGAGTAGAAATAGTGAGTCATTTTTTTTGCGAGCGAATATTTGGATATAACTTTAGTGTATGTTGGATACAAAAATAATACTGGTAAAGCTCTTTGTTTTGGATTAGCGGTACCCAAATCGACCTTAGGTAAGTACGTAAATACATTCTAAAACAAATAATTTTAATTTTAATTATTGTGTATGCAAACTAATTTTGTAATGAAAAGTGTACTTAGAAAATGAATAAATTATAAAAGCATGCAAATGTATTGAATTACGTGCACATCTCTTTACTTTTTTCGTAATGGCAATTCATCTGACACTAGATAATTTACAAACACGTTACATTTGCCAAAAAGATAATTGTGTTATCTTTACATATAATTATGATTTCGCACAAAAATTGAAACTTTAATTATTTTATAAATTACTCGACTGATTAAAAAAAATAATGTTTTGTCAGATTACACATGATTAATTGCATAAGTGGTTGAAGTGGTTCTATTTAGTGACGGTGCATACTGTGTATGCACTTGGCAGTAAAAAGGTTATTCCAAGTGCTCCTGTAAAATTTCATTATGACCGGACTTATAAGAATTTTTAAGCTCTGACATACTAAATTATAATGTTGGCTACAATTTAACTTTACAACCTAAAAAAGAAGTCGGTTTTGTATAAAATTGTTACTGGTGATGAAAAATGAATTTATTTCCATAATCCTAAATAATAATGAGTCTAGGGTGAAGCCTGACGAATAAATTTTCCCGTAAATGCTCTTAAAAAATATTATTAACACACTTATTACAAAATATCATTAAAAGTTATGATGGTTGTTTATATACCATGTCATACTAGTTAGCCATTTGGAAACAGCGAGAATTTAATTAAAGCCCAAATATTTGTCTATGAGGATTTACCTTCATTTTTATAATATACATTTTTTTTTCTACATACACTGATACAACTGTAATTTGTTAACCCTCAAGAGGTCTGAATTAGCCACACATAGTTAGTCAGACACAGTTCTCGTAATTTTTAAATTTTCTGGATTGTTGTGAGCGAATATGGTTATACCAATGAGCTATCATCTGTTCATTTGCTTAAATTTTATAATACCTATTTCAAATATTGGAGCAAAATTATCTCTTTTTATAATTAAACTCACATTACTATACTGTGGCATTCTCGCATTTTTCAAAGCTATCTTATGTGCGTTTTTTCCTTGGAAGCGCTGAATAAGTGCTGTCAAGCCCCAGCTAAAACGGAACTGTAGATCTTCTTGAAAATCAGCGCAGAGGTTGTCACAATTGAGGCGATAGAGGACCTCAAATGGCTGCTGGTGTGGGATAAGGTAATTGGCAGCCGCCGATCGCTTGTAGGCGGGGAGGATTTTGTACATTCGATCTGAAAATGTTTATAAAATGTAGAGGTTTTAATTTACATTCATATTTTGTATTAATCCTCAATGAAATAATCTGCTTTCTTAGTATTTTTCACGTTTCTTTTCATGCCATATGCTATATAACCCTACATAGTCAATGACTAAGTTACAGTTTGCCATGCATATTTTCTGTTCTTCTATATAACTTTCTTTCAATAAGTACTCAATTTAATCGAAATTTTGCGCACATTTTCTGGACACATTTCGCAAATCATTCGTTAAGGTCCAAATAATTTTGACACTATGAAATCCGGTAGCGCTATATGGTGCCTCTTAAAAACTATCAGACAAATACTAGTGACATAAGTTTGGTGTGGCATGCAACATATTTACAGATTGCATGATCATTTTAGTAGATTTTCCCGTTTCTAATTTTGAGATTTTCTTGTTTCCTTTTACTTAAAAGAGATATAATTAGTATTGAGAATAATAAAAATAATAACAACACACACATGTATATGTATATATGCATGTGTGTGTGTGTGTCTATATATATATATATACATACATATATATATATATATATATATATATATATATATATATATACATACATATATATATATATATATATATATATAAAATTTTTTAATTTGTACCATGATTGTGCCATTTCAATCCTTATGCATTGTGTTTTTTCCAAAAATAATATTTTTTATTTAATTTAAAAATTGGTATATGTCATTAGCATGACAATGTATCAATCTATAAAAGCCTGTGCCGCATGCCACCCTGCACTGCGTGTGCTATCACTGTACTCTATATAGCGTTGGCTGCATGCTTGTTGGTCTTTTGGTATTTATAGTATTTATTTCTTTGGAAACAATAAACTTTGTCGATTTTGAAAAAAGCAAAATCGATTCTTATACAAATTTAATTTTATAAATGGGTCTAATTAGATAAAAAATAGGCTTGAATAACACATTGTATACATAATTGGCTTTCTATACTCCACAGCAACATTTAAAAGCAAACTTAAAAATAAAAATTAATAAACTCAATATCTCTTAAACAACCGTTATTTAGAAAAAAAAGATTTAAAAAGAATGAAAATTGCAGACATTTGAAAATAGTTTAAATGTATGAAAGCAGCTGAAGACCTTATAATTTACAACCCAAATGCTATTATTAAATGGAATTAATAACTCGCATAAAGACATATATACGAATCCTTGGTCATTCATTAATAGCACTTATTTACTGGTTTTCCACTTTATTGACATGCTTCGTTTCATATAAAAAATATTTTCTCCTTTTTAAAATAAATTTTAATTGTTCTTCTTTGTAAGTATTTCAATTTCGTTCAAAAATTCTTTTGCCATCTTAGCGCCACCAGTTTGAACTTCTAAATTAATAAAAAATTCATAACTAACACTCGTAAGTATTAATTTTCAGTCTAATTATACTACAAATAACAAAAGCATCATCTTCATATGTAGTTTTAAAATTGTACTGTCATACGTATCATTTGCATAAACCAAATTTCAAGTTGATCGGTTGTTGAAAAGTGAGAAAATAAAATTATATGCAGATGTACCAGATGTACATATAATATACAATTTTTTTTTTTTCATATCATTTTTTTTCTCACTTTTCCACAGGCAGACGAAGTGAGGGTTAGGTGAAAGGTGAGACTAAATGTGATGAAAAAATAATCTACCTGAAAGATTAGCGATTTAAAGTATTAGCATACCACAGCCTATAAGTTCATAGATTAATCAGTATAAACACAAAAAAAATGATATTATATGTTTTATGGAAATTTTGTCTGTTTACCGTTTTAAAATAATTTGTGGAAATTGTAAAATTGAAAAAAGAATACTTAAATGTTTTCAGTATAAAAGCTCAAGTGCTATTTCTTTTAATCATAGGTGGAATTTGTTCATCGCTTATGTCTTGATTAATAAAATCCTTAGTTTCAAAAGTAATTGAAATATGTAACAAAATTATATTGTAATCAAACCTGTCAGGTTCGGCGAGTGCCTTACGAATGAACCTATATTTAAAAAGATTATTTAAAATTTATTTTAATGACAATTACAATATAAACAGTTTATGAACATTTTTCATAAAAAATTAATGCATTTTAGATATTCACACATTTTACTCCTATGATAATTGATCATTCAAATTAAAAAAAAATTATAACTGTGGCCCTTTTCTCATAACGTTCAATCACGAAGGCAGAAAGGATTATACATTTTTTAATGCCCCATAAAATAAGATTACGATTACTTCTCTTTTTGAAATAAATCATACGATTACTTCTCTTTTTGAAATAAAACCTATCAAGCACAAGTGAAACTCGCACCACGAGAGTTCCATATACATAAATATTTGAGCGCACATAGTATTTCTATTCAACTATTTAAAAATATTAATTTAAAAAAATTAAAAGTTATTATATACTATATCTTTCGCAGCATAAAACCGTGGTACATATTTAAGAAATGATTTAGGATTCTTTGTTTGTATGCGTAATAAACAAGGGACTGTTTCAGTCTGAATGTAGCTAAAGTTAGTATAGCAAGCTACAGCTTACCTAATTCTATGAACTGACTGCCTGAAGTGAGGTAATCAATTTTTATTTCGTATGGACCACTTCTAACTCATGAAATTTTTGTAATTTGATACAACAATGTTTGCACATTTTATCTATAATTCCACATACCGGTAACATTCGCTTTGTGCGTGTGAAATGCAAATCATATATTGGAGGACAGACTTTGCTTGAATACCGTAAATTAAGTATGTTTAAATTTTCGGAAATAAGTGATGTATATGTATATGCTAAATGTTCAGAGCAAGGTAAGTGTAATTGCTTATAAGGGCATTGTGCACCACTGATTGTTATATGAATATCTTACAAAAATTGGTGGTATAAAATATGTGCAGTTAATAAGATGTATTACTATACCAAATTTTAAGTTACCATGTTGTATGGTTTCTAAGAAAATCGGCTTTGAAAAAAGAAACATACAAATGTATTTGCCTACTATATCTTTTGTACCTGTAAAACATGGCATGTCTGGAAATATGTCTGGAATCATCGCTATAGCTTCCTACAACCTTTGCATGGGCTTCCAAAAACCTATATTTTTTCACAATTTTAGGTTGAACAGTTTCACAAATAAGTGGGGGACATATTTTTTTGCATTTTTTTAGCATATCTTTGAAGATGTAATTAACTCCTTATAACTAGCCTTTTCAAATAACATCCTGCAATATAAATGGAATGAAATTTTTTTTTCCAATGCTCAATTTGCCCTCCCCCTAAAATTTTTTAATAAATACTTTCCAGTTTTAGCCATTAGATATATTTTAATATACTTTATTACTGTGCCAAATTTAAATTTCCTATGTCAAGCGGCTTCTGAGAAAAACGGCTGTGATGGACATACAGCCAGACACGTGTGTGATCTTATAAGGGTGCCATTTTTTCTTTTAAGATACAGAGCCCTAAAAATAGATGACTGTCATAAATAGCTAAATGACTAGCGTACGAGAGAGCACTTAATGGATATATTAAAGGAAGAAATGTATCCCTTAGTTAATTTTGTTAATTTACTACCTTATCACCATTGTGATATTTTTGTGAAGAATTTTATTATGCCAAGTTAGCTAAAGAGTGAAAGCTACGTTAAAAATGTAACATTACGTTTTTCCCAAAATTTAAACAATTCATTTATCATGATGACACTTGACAAGAAATAAGCCGTTGCCAAGCTAATAATTGTCATTATTTACACAAGTCCATAACTATGACTTTATACAAATTTTAAAGTTTAATTATTCTACAAACTAGAGAACTTAAATTAAAAAAAAAACATTTTGCTAGATTATACGTGATTAAATTGCGTATATGGCTGAAATGGCATGCCCAGGGATAATTACATATTGTATATAATCAAACTGTTGCCCTCGATTCCATTGTATTGAACTAATTCAACTATGTAAAATGTTGAAATAGGACACTGTTAATTGTTAGTACTGCAATGAAATACAGAAATATTAATAAAAAACATAAATTACTCACCTGCCATTTCAATCTTGGCAACATCCATTTCCTTGCTCAGGTCAGTAGAAAGACGTGACTTGAGACGCGAGCCGAGACCCTGCTCCACGTGACGGTGCAGAGAACGTTTGTAATGGTCCAGTGCGGCCTTCTCAGTCTTAAACGATCCATCGAATTCATCCACCAACACGAATAGGCGACGGATCTCTTGGCTCAAAGTTAGCGACACCTTGAACAGAGAGCAAATACTGTAATGAGAGACAAATGCCAGTGATGTCAAATTATTGTAACACGCATTTGGACAAATCCTGGTTTTAAACAACACACAATTATAACAATTTTACCTTTATTTATGTAAGACTTTTATTTATGGACCAAAAGCAAGCAGAAGTCAAAATTCTTATGAGACACTCAGACTAAGATCAAACCAAGATTTTTCTAATAACATTCTAATTGTCTATTTAAATATAAGACAAAAAATTTATATCATTATCAAAAAATTTTGCACATTGTTTTAAATAATCACACAGATATACATCTTAGTTATTTACTTTAATTTTGTGAAATTCGAAAAAAAAATTTAACTGAATATAGAAGCTTCCACAGGTAAAAACACCTTCGTTTTGGCCAGTTTTTCTTAAATTTGTAAAGACTGTTTTATATTTGCATCATACGAAATTTAACAAAATATTAAGATATTTGAAATTCTCATCAGAACCTCGTGATTGAATATTAGTTACTTATACTTTAAA
The DNA here is from genome assembly GCA_039881145.1 of Druceiella hillmani. Taxonomy (NCBI): domain Eukaryota; kingdom Metazoa; phylum Arthropoda; class Insecta; order Lepidoptera; family Hepialidae; genus Druceiella; species Druceiella hillmani. Next base: position 35,898,085 of record JAYKKI010000003.1, on the reverse strand, counting down.
TTATTTTTAAAACAATCCCTTCTTCAAGATTCAATACACAAAAACAATATAAATTTTTCAACCATAAAAAATGAATGCTTATTAAGAAATATTATTTATCATAATTGTTGCATAGAAATGCACAAGCATGCCCTATAGCTAATATATTTGTCAAAACAAAATTTTAAAAAAACTCAGTGTTTTATTATAAAGTTACTTCAAAACATTCATTTTATCAAATCCTATTACTCTCAAAACAAAAACTTTAAAAACCTTGAGAAAAATCTTCTTTATATGAAATATTATTAAAAATATAAAACCCATAATTTTTATTATTTAACTGGTAGATGGCCCAAGCGCCCAATATTGGGTGCACTCGAGCCCAATATCAGGCAACAAAGCTCTGATACCCCAAGGACCCCATATAGAGCCCAAAATGTATGCAAAATCTAGATCGGGGTCTCTATATCTATTCGCTAATTTTAGCCTAGGCTCTAGACGGGTTAAGCAAATTTACAAGATTAACAAGCAAAGTGTAATTAAATGGTAATTTAAAATTTGAAACTCTTATATTTCTCATGTTAAAAGTAAGATACAAAGTTACCTATTAAAACTTAAAACACATTAAAATCCAACCTTTTGCTCGACACTGTCCACCATACGATTGATCTTATCCTTCATCTCCTTCGTAATAACAGTCAGTTGATCCTCTATACAGCACAGTTGATCCTGCAGCTTCTCCTGCTGACTGATTTTCTCAGAACGCAAACTTGTTGCTCGATTGTAGACACCATCTAGAATGGCCATTATGTCACCCGAGATGATTTTACCACGCTGCGAATGCTGTTCGAACTTTGTCTTCACAGCTGACTTGCTGATACACTCTTGAAACTTGCGCTCGAAATCTTGAAATTCAAAATATCTTACTTGGTGCCCTTCCGCTAGCACCGGGGCTGAAATAAAAAAAATTATTTATAAACCAATATCATATTATGTATTATGAAGAAATTGAATTGTTGATTTAAATGCAGTGTCCTGTTTTCACAGAACTAAAAATCTGTTTTTTTATTAGTTAGCTGTAACTTAATGAGTCAATAAGACAAAGTGTAGATTAATTTTGGAAGTTATTCCTTGAAAACCAAAACTAAATCAGTAATTTTTGCATCATATATTAATACAAGCAAATTGCAAAACACATACATTGTACTGGTTTTTCTCTTTCTCGTAGTCTCGTTAGCAAAGCTTCTTTCGCCGATATAAAGAATATCCTCTCCTCAGCTTCCTTCTGAGTGCAGACTTTGAGCTCCTTGACCAGGAAATCGACACAGCGATTTGCATGCTGCGTTCTAACCTATAGTTGAAATGAAAACGAATACAAATCATTCTACTCTGTGACTACTCCAATTTATATTGATTCAATTCTAGGTCATTCAGGAATTTTCAATGATTGTTTGAATAGTTGCTTAGAAGATATGAATAAAAATTACACCTGTTGCTATACAATCTTAGTATCTATGGTTAAACTGGATTTCAATCGTAACGTTAGGTGGCAGAATGAACATGTAACTTAAGATTAACATGCACACACGCTTTGCAATAATATTTATGGCTGAAAATGATATGATTATGATATAAGCATTTAATCAATTAGAAGATCTTAACCAAATTTACAACAGTAATATGCGTCTTTAATTGAAGAGGACAGCTAATTCAACGAGTTCATAACAGGCAGTTATATGTGAACTTTTTGACTCATAATCAATATTAGTTTTTTTTCTATCTATGTTTAGCAATGTGGCACCCAAGTCTTAAGGGCACTTTTCACGGGCATATAATTGGGTATATTATCAACTCTCTGGTTGATTCTGGAAAAACACTTAAAAATAGGTATCTTTCAAAAGTCAGGCCTCTTGACCCTTATCCAAACTAGCTAGTATCTTAGTACTCCAAAGTAGACTCACAAGAGCACTATACATAATAGGGTGTGGGACTATATTTTTTTTATTACTAAAATCGAATAAGTAGTGACATTAAAAGCGGTTAAAATAAATATATCATTACATAGGACTTTTCATTACAATGTTATAACAACTTAAAAAGTGACGAACTTTGATTTCCGCGAAAATGCCCCATTCAAAACACCACAGGTTTATAACGTCACTGGCCTGTTATTTAGTATTATTTATAAGGTAGTTTATTAAATATTTTTAGTATCTCGTTAAATATTGCGTTTAAGTTATATATTGCATATTATCATTTTCTCATTTTTTGTATGGAAACTAAATTCATAATAACTTTTTCAATTTAATGAACAAAAAAGTTGACACTTTTTGCTATTTAGAAATTTCGATTAATTGTTTATTATATAAGTTATTTTTTCATCACAAAGTTTTTTTAAACCTACTCTGCAGTTTTAAAACATTTTTACAAAAAATATTGACATATACCATATTATGAGAATCTTTCAGAACCTCCATGCAGCTTCTAGCACATGTCTTTATTACTATATGGTGTGATTAGCACGCACCGGACTGCCTCCACGTAAAATAAATGAGCTTGCATCTAAAGTTTTGGTCTAGTATTAAACTGACAAAAGTTAATATACATACATTTTGGCCGGTTAATTGAAACTTAAAGGATATGATGAAGAACTTCCTCTGAAATGTTTTATTGATCTTTGATTTCTGCTGATACTAGTACCTGGCCTCCCCTTGTTCCATTTATGAACAAAACAAATCTGTATAAATATCTAAGAGGAGAAATTTGGTAATTATAAACTTTGTGGTTAGGGATCTCCATGTTGATACTCTGTTATGAATAAAATGAAAACATATAATATGCTCATCAAATATTGGCGAGTATTTATAATATTGCAACAAATTTTAAAACTATGTGCATGTCGTTTGTAATATATTTTCTTTAATTATTAAGTAATTATATTTACAAAATATCTTATTCATTACTTTTCTGCAATATATTTTCTTTAATTATTAAGTAATTATATTTTTGAAATATTTTCTTCATTATTTTTTTGCTTAAAATCAAATATTAATATTTAAAAATTGAGGCAGTAATTAATTTTTCAATTAATTACTACTTTAATTTTTCAAGTTAATAGTATCAAAGGTGTATAGCATCTTCAACAAACAATAAAATAAGACTTTGGCGTCATTGTGCTTGCAACGTCAAAATTTTTTATAAAGAAGTTTCAATCGGCAAAGATATTATCCAATACTGTGACAGTATTTATCTTTACTACCATTGATGGAGAAAATTCCATATTGTGCCTTCTCATCAAATAAGTATTAGATTAAGGTTGAAAGCACATAATAATTAATGTAAGGTAATTTGCTAGATAGAACAATGGATACACAGACTATGAAACAATACTAAATATTAGAAGAACAAGTATTATTTACGGAACACAATGGCACTATGCTGCCAAATAAAGTGCAAACAAATACTAATGACAGTGATATAAATTAAATCATCGATTGTCCTCAAAAGCATGCTTAACATATTAACTTATTTCATCAGTTTTAAGTTAACTGACTCACAACTTAATCAAGCATGTTATGAGATAGATTGACAAAGCTTTAATCAGCAGAACAGGCGAACGTTTTTAAAACATTAAATGTAGGTAATCCAACACAGGGTTTGACAAATATACAAGTTGGAACTATTTAGAGATTTTTTTTAACATTCTCCATTAAAACTTTTAAATGTGGCAACACTTGAATTTTCACATTTTTGTCAGTTGCTTAATATGTATATTTAATCAAGCACCAAGTTGTCATGAATCAGCATTATAGCAAACACCTGCATCTTAACCTTGACTTATTATTTATAAATAAATAAAATAACTGGTCAATCATATTTTCGTAACCAATTTAAAGTCAATTTAAGTCAACTTAAAACTTCATTTAGATTTTTTTCTAAATGCAGTCAAATTTTAACAATGACACTTTAAGATCAACGCTATGTTATTTAAAGAAAATGTAAAATATTAATTAAGCATATATATTAAGTAAGCTTATGTGAGCACAACAACACTACATTTATGACTTATTATCGTCAACGAAACTAACCTGTTCTTGCTCATTGCTTAGCTTTGGGGATAGAAAATTTTGTTACATTAAAATGATGTTATGAAGAAAGGAAAGACGTCTCTACTGAAGACAGCCCAATTGAAATTTACCTGATCGAGAAACTCTGGCTCCGAAGCAGAGGCGTCCCATCGATTATTCAGTATAAAAATGTTCGGTTTTGAAATTTTCGTTGACACCTTGTGAAAAAAATTCTTCTCCTGTAAATGTAATGTTAATAGTTTAATTATTATTTTATACTGTGACCTAATATTGAAACATAACTATAACATTCTTCACATTGTGATATAATTACTTGTACCAATTTGTAATGTACCAATTGCATTTAAACTTATCTATATAAAGGTAATAAAATACAGGTAGTTATATATATAATAAAGGTAGTCATATATAAATAAAGGTAGTTATATATATATAAAGGTAATAAAAAGCCAATTTGTATATAAGTACCTAACCTAACCCAACCCTCCAGGAAGAGCTCAATTTCCATAAGTCACATTTCAGGTAATTAATTCTTGGATTAATAAAAAAATCCAGTGGTTAATAAGTGTTTGCTCCAAGATTGATGAAACTTTCTTTTTATTATTATTTTGTATATACAGATGTTGACATAATAGGAAATCTTACTGTGAATATCTCCCGCTAGGGGCTACCTGCACTATGACTAAATGTCATAGGTAAACAAGATGTGACATTTTGTCATTTTTATCCGTCTATCTTGAGAAGTATTGAGTTCCTTTAGTTTTACAAAGGTTAAATCTTGATTCATATAAATACACAACAATGTTGTGCAATTGGACACAGTTGCAATCGGTACAGTTGACAATATAGGTGTCCATTTATTCCCCAAGAACAAACAATGTTGGAAGCTATAGGAAATAGGTGTGCCTCACAAAAACTTTAAGGCAACAAAATAAAGCCTTGGCTTTGTTCAGTATTTATTTCATTCCGGTTTTTCTAAATTTTGATATCGTAAAATATTCTTAATTTTTTGTTATATTTTCTTTTCACATAAAAGTTTTCAATTTAAATTTTTTGCTATATTTTCTTTTCACAAAAAAATCTACCGCGTTTTTGACAGCTAGTTTTGTTTACGTCTTACTTCAGCGTCACCGTCGACCTTAGCTTTGCGCAAGATTCCCTATTTAAATTTGTATTTGATAATTAAGTTTTTATTCAAGTAAACAAAACTGTCAGAGGTATAAAAAAGTTGCCATTATAGTATAGTTTTTTAAATTAATATAAAATGGACTTGAATTACCACTGAAGTAATAAAATATTTCAACAGCACAGTATTTTATTGGATCAAAATTTTAAAAAGTGTTGTCTACATATATATTGGTTTTTAAATGGTTATCTATGAGGGTAAATAAAAAAGTTCTTAGAAATACATGTTTAAAATTTCTTCAATTGTAGTTAATATCCTAATTGTGAAGTGTCACTATTGTCAATTATTTAGGTTAACTGTCACTTGATCCGAATGTACAACTCTTTAGTAATGATGCTACTTTGTTTAATGAGTTGTTAAAAAAATGCATTATGGAAAAAGCTATTTATATACGATCATCAAGCAGACTTTAGGGACTGATTTTAGACTTTAGGACTGTGAAAATGATCCTCATTCTGGTTAGCTTCTACTATGTAGAAAAAAAGTTTTTAAATTTTTTGTGTTTTAATAAAGAGAACTATATAACTACCTGCTAACCTTACTACTATATAACTACCTTACTACTATATAACTACCTGTATTTTATTACCTTTATACGCCAAGAACACTTTAATTCACCCTGGTACTTAGTATAACATTTGTGGATCACATATACAACAATAAAAGAAAGTAAAAATCCACTCACTGTAACCATGAGTGTAGACTCCGCATTTGCTACAAGTACAAACACGTCTGCATCAAGACAGTACTTATCAATCCACTGGTCGAGGTTGGGTGTGACATCCACACCTGGCGAGTCCACAAGCACTACATCGTCACGTAGCAGTGCACACATGCCCCGTGGCCAGTGGACTTGCACTAATTCACACTCTTGTAGCCGCTCGTCACATAATGCATGCGCTAACTGACCCACAGACTGTGGGGAGAGAAAAATAATTTTTTTATAATGTACAACTCCATTGGGAACTCTAAAAAAGTTCCAACTCTGATACAGAGACTGCATCATATCTTAATGTATGGATATTTTTAGAACAGAAATCTATAATTTTCTTATACACACGTCACCTTAAAATTGAGATATAGATTTTGACGTGGTTTTCAAATTATACAGCTAATAACGAGTGGTAAAATGAAGTATTTCATCCGTTACCATGTCGAGAAGTTGAAAAATAATGTCTATATGTTTGTTTGCGCTCATATCATGTAAAATCTATTAAGACTTTCTTCCTCTAAAATTTCTAATTTAAATGAAACTCTCTAATTTTCAAATTAAAATCTACTTGCCTACATTTCATACAGAGTAGGGATAACATTAACATAGTGGTTGCGTTGCACTCAAATGTTTTTGATACAATAACTATCAGTAGGAAGATATAAAAGAGCAAATAAAGAAGAAGATATGAAAGGGCATTGATTTATATTAAGTTGGTGAAATATTCTATTATATATATATAGGCAATGACATTTGCCCTATTATTATAACTGCTAGTCTTTATATGAAATTTCTTTCTAAAAAAAATTTGTTATATTCAAAGGTAAACAATGAAACATTGCAATTTTTATTAATCAATATGATTCCTTGAAAACCATGTTACTTTTCTCCATTATTTTTGTATGCTTTATCAATATGCTTGTTTATTTTTATCTTAGTGTGTTCTCTTATCTTTTCATCGTGAATCCATCAAACTTGAATCTATCATGTTTGAAACTGTACAGATTGCCATTGACATTTAGAGTTTAGATATGCAAAATACACCATTAACCATTAAAACAAAGCTTTGTAGAACAATGAAAAAATTTATGACGCATCCCACAGATATTTTGCAAATTTTAAAAAGAAACAAATGTAAAAATATTCCTATTATTAAAATTACTTAATATATAAATGGACTTAGACAATGACGAACCTGTACATTCAGTTTGTCATCAGACCCAGCCGTTTTCAAGAACGCTTCACTTGTATCTGATCCTTCCACCTGTAGGAAACAGTTTGTGGTGTGGCCGATACCACTGGGCAGAATCTTGTCATGCAACATGGCATTGATGACTGTGCTTTTACCATTGCTTGTCCTGAAAAATAAAATAAAAATTGTGTGCGTTGTAGATTCATCGCGAAAAATTGTAGTAAATAAGTCAAGACATTAAATTACCTGTAATTAAATCTATTTTTAAATGGACTATTCTATAATTTTTTAACCTCAATTCAGCTATTTGTTTTTAGTTCTTATTGTCCAAAAAATAATTGATTCCAAAAGAAAAATTATGCAAAATGAGCACAATTCAATATTTAAAATTTTAATAATAATATATTATATTGAATTTTACTCTCCATGAAAAAAAATAATTTCAACGTCATTTGACCTTGGTCTTAAGACATACCTGCCAAAGAAAGCAACCTTCATGTGATCTCTGCATAAAACTTCTCTAATAGCTTGCACCCTGTTAATATAATCATTGACCTGTGCAATGTCAGCTGCTTCCACAATTGCATTTTCACCCGAAATATCTGCAATGAGATTAAAAATATTTTTGATTACTTTAGTTGTATCTATACTTAAATTGTAGAATTTAGCTTATTTTTTAGGAAATCATTTGCCTAATTTAGAGATAAACTCCTATGAATGCATTATGAAAAGTTTACTGGCTCTTCCTTAATTGTTTAACTCCTTAAATCGTTTAATTGCCTCTATCTGGCGGATGTTAATCAATTTATTTAAAAATAACATCATTTAGTGGTCAGTTCATACATGCTTTTTCCATAATGTAAAACCTAATTATACATATTCGGTCAGTGTCTAAAAAAAGTATATCAGAAAAAGGGGAAGCATAAAAGTTACCATTATCAATCTCATCTACCAAATGAAAAATATTTCAAAGTACAATTTTTAACACAATTAATTAAATTTAAGTAGCTAATTTAACTAAATTCACTATTATGATACTTAAAATAATGATTATCCAATTATTGCTAATGTAAATTTCCATCTCAATTAAATTAAAATATCGGAATAATTTAATAAAAATCCACTTGTATCGATATTGTGTGCATATTGTGTAAATTATAAACTGTTTAGATACTATATAACTATTGAATTACCTTGCATAAAAGTGAGTGCATCTTTAACGTAATCATCTATTTCGACGAATATATCGTTTATCTTCTTTTTGGCCTTGACGAATATCTGAAGTGGCGAGTCGGTAGTGGGCATATTGACGCGGACGGCGCCATTGTTCAATGGAGGAGACATGTTATTGTGGATACCGTCACCCGCCATCATTGATATCGTGCGGTTCACATATGCCGACATCGTAGCGGACCAAAAAAGAAAATGTCACAGTTGAACGTTAGCTGTATTTCAGACGATACGTTATTACTCATGTAACTTTCCACACTCCAACAGTGCAAGTCAATTAGGAGTGCATGCATGTAACTGAAAAAAAATAAAAACAAAAAATTACAAATACAAAAACTACAGCAAAAAAATAAGTCAACTAAATTCCCTAATAATAAAAAAATTGCGAACCAAGCAATCTAATAATTGGTTTCGTGAAGTAAAACAAAGTGCAGTATCATTAAAATCATGGATTGAAAAATGTAACTTAAAAATTTGACATAAAAACTTATCTATTTGAAACTGTGGGAACATTATGTTGCAACTTTGTGTGTGTTCAATGTGATAACTATAAAATTTACGAGATAAATATACTTATCGAGATTAAAAAGTTCAAGGAACTCTTGATTGCATTTGATCGGTAAGTATAATAAAAAAGCCCTAAACTTCCAAAATTTGAAATCTTAAGAATAAGACAGCAGGACTGTAAGTGTTCCCTTTATTTTGCTATCTGTATTTATCAAAGGTATAAAAGTACGAAATCAAAAGACAAAATGCTTATTGCTTTGTACAAATAAGTTTGGGTTTGAAGAAATATAGAGATTCTAAAGAATTTTATACTTAGTACAATAGAAACTAGAGCCACCATGAGCTGTCATTTAATTATGGCTAAATTTAATATCTTTATGAATACTGAATTAGAATTTATACACTTAACCGAATAAACAATAATCAGTTATTCATACTACTCGAGCACTATATTAATTTAGGGCACAATTTTCCAATTTTTTTGTAATTACACCCTAAATTCATATCTACAATTTACACATATTTTCACACTTTATTGGTGAACTGTCAATATAAGTTTTGATTCATTAATGATTTTATTATTACATCCTTCCAGTATTAGTCCAGTATTAACAATACCGTATCATGATAATAGTGACACATTACAATTAACAGGAATGTAACATATTCTATATTTTATTCTTGTATAATGTAGATACATTACTTAATTTTATATAGTCAATTTTGGAATGTTCATTATGAATGTATATTCATAACTAAAAGTAATAGTACACAAATAATGAGGAATAATTGTTATTTCACCAAAGAAAGACCATCATTCCCATTAACATTTAACCATGAAGACACTATTCATTAGCTTTGGTTTGAAAATAAAACGAATGTATTGTTTTACTAATAGTATATGTTGTTGGCCCAATATATCTTGTTTATATTAGGCCAACAACATATCTTATTATTTTTAGCAAAAAATTAAAATATTTTTTGATACTATAAATAAAAATACATAAAAAGAATTTAATTAGAAGTGAAAAAGTTGGGAAAGCAAACGAAAAGTGCACTTTACTATTGACGCAACAACAAATGAATTAAAACAAACAAATAGCATAAGAAAAACAATGAAATTAACTAAGAGGAACCTGTTCATCCCGTTGCATCATAGATGAGTACCTAATAAGTAAATCGTCGTCTTTCCTTCCATTGCAGCATGTGATGGACAAATTTAACAAATACAATTTTATCAAAGACGTAAAATAAAGCGTACTATTTTATGTTTTATCCTATTTTTATAAAGACGTAAAAACAAATGACAATCGCTAGACGAAGTGTCGGTCAATTATTAAAGCAGTGTCAACAATATTATAAGTGTATAAAAAATTAATATAATAACGTAAAACAAATAAATAAATTGTATACATTGAATATTTTCAAAAATTAATGCTAAAGACGATTTAATAGAATTCTCACCATTAATTCATAAGCATACTTTTAGTCGCCATCTGACAGTCACAGACTAAAGAAAATTTATATGTTTTTCAGTCCAAATATGGCTTTTACCAATTACAAATATGAAAACGATTTGCAATAACATAAAACAACATAAAATAATACTTGTTAGTCTAAATTAATTTTTTATATAAAAGGAAACTTGTTTTAATTCGTTAATTTAACATTTCATATAATTTCAAATCTTTTTTAAAATAAAAATCATTCTATCATCACACGCTTATTTTTATTTTTTATAAACAATATTTTTATTTATTATTCTGAAATTGGAACGCTTATTTTTATTTTTTATTCTGGAATACATAATGTAATTCAAAGTAATATAACTAGCCCGATAAGGTGGCTATTTGAAATATTTCAAGTGTTCTTTTACTACATCACATGTCTTTATTTAATACTATTGAATGCATTTCTTGCGCATATCAACCGCAATAAACGTTTTTTTTCGAAAATAAAAATAACGAAGTATTTTGACGTAAAACCATCTATTCACTCATTTAGTATGTGATAGTCTTGTATTACAAAAATGTATACGTTTCAAGAGATTACATTTCGACTGTGATTTTTGCATTAAATAACCAAGTTTGGCGCTCTTATTCTATGAAACTGAAAGATTTCGACAACTTTGACTTAATGAACAGTGGAAAATAGTTATTAGCATAGTTAATAGCGGCCTCGCTTTTTAAATTTTTTTCTCATCTATTCATATGAAACCAAAATTCCGAAGTTAATTCTCATAAAATGTGCGATGGCACTTTTTGAACTCCTGGATCGAACTACTGTACATAAGCAAGTGATATAATAAATATATAATAATATATCATAAATAGTGGTTTAGTTCATAACGGCCTCGGAATTTTGAAATATGTATAGTATATCTAAAAAAAATCCCATTCAAAACTACAAAACTACTAAAACGCTCAGAATTAACTGTAAATGTCTCCTTATTATATTAATATTATTACGTAAAATTTATACCAGAATAATCGTTAGTTCATTAGAAATCAGGATTTCATACTTTTTTTTGAAAAATAATTTTGTATAAAATTTTAAATAAACGTAATTACGACTGCCAAATTACTATATAATACCATACGCCGGCCGGTCATTTTTAATACCGCGCGAGCGTTTGTTAATGTCGGACTTGTGTTGAATTTTTTCGCGTTAAACGATCGACCGTAAACCGTATAGTGGGACTAACTAGCTTTGGTCACGTAAGTATTCATTGTAACTCTTGTTATATTGAACAAATTATTTTGTATGGAAAAACTTAAATGTTGACTAGCTATTTTTTTTTTAATACGAGTCTTTACTTACTGACTGTTATGTTTATTTCTAGCACGGGTTGAAAAGCCTCTGTGTATAGATGTGTTAGAAGGAAAAAATGTACGTCTACATTAAGAAAAGCAAATGAAGCTAGATACATTTTCCTCAATAAACCTTTAACATCTTATTTTCTTGTGTTACTTTTCAGCAATTTAGTTCAGCAATTTATATAATATTTTTTGGAAATGTTTCAGAAAGAGTAAGAGAGTAAGAAATCATTTCCCTCTCCCATAGATATGGAAAACATCGGCTTAGAGGATGTGGTAACAAACTTTTTCCGTTACATATTAGTATATAATATACATTTCATTAATTCTAAATATTGTAATGTTTGTAACATATTTTTATTTTAGATAGATACCGGCGATGTTCCGTCATCGTCTACGAACAATTCAAATATAACAGGCGAACCACCAATACCAGCACTAGAGGAGATAGACACAACATTGACGATAGAAATGGAATCCGAAAATAGTAGCGGAAGAAAGAGCTTATTGATTTTTATAAGGCTAACAAGTGATCTTCTTCTATTATAAAAAAAGTAATAGTAATTGTTTTAGGAAGCAAATTACGTAGTTCAGGGACGGGGAATAATTGATTTCCATTTCTTTTTAAATCAATCGTATTAAGTAACACAGTAAGAAATTCGGTTGCAACTGAGTAATATGAAATTAGTGAAAGAAAAACAAAATGGACTGACATCAACATTTCAGCGGTTCTATTTTTAAATGAAAAACATGCAACGACACTGATCCGAAATTTGATGTAAATTCTGGAGCGGTATCAGGAGACGTTCTAACAGGAATCGGATTATCAAGTCTCAACAAACTCAATGTCTCTATGGATTTACCATCTATGCCATTTCGTTTATACAGCACTACACATGGTCATGTTGCTGAAATATGACTAATTACTGCTAAAAAGTCAACTCAAGGCGCGGCCAAAGAAGAACGAGAGGTTGCAATATCTCGTGGTAATGTCAATGGCGCTGGAATAACAATGATAACAGTAGAATCTGATGCGTGTTGGAGCAAACGATTATAAAACTAATTATTCAGTTTCATCTGGATGTCCGGCGATCATCGGGGAACATACCGGAAAGGCCCTGCACATTGGTGTCCGTAACACACATTGTGTTATCTGCGCTCGCGCCTTTCCTAAAGACGAGTCACCAGGACTATTGTGACCATTGTGAATCGTCCACCAGCATGATGCAAGCAATTATGGTTGAAGGTGTTAAGTGCCTAATAGAGGAAAGAAATCTTATATATAATGTATTAACAGCTGACGGTGATTCAAGCATATACAAGATCATTCTCGAAACCAGGCCGTATCTGGACGCACCTGCACAAAAAAAAGTGTTGCGGATCATTGGTTGCGGAATTATAACGCTAAAAATATGCAATTGTAAAAATATATTGCGATCCCTTTTAGTAAACGTAAACTTTTAACAGCAGATCGTCTTACTAGGTTACGTACTGCCATCCGCTCTTCAAGTCAGTTTAGAAATGAACAAAATGTTTATACAGAGACAAAATACTTAATTTTCAGAAAGATATATTAAATAGTATACGTCATGTTTTTGCAGACCATGCGGAATGTGAAGATTATTACTGCATAACAGAAGGAAAAGCAGAACTAAATCTGGTTCCGTTATAACCAACTTTAATGCTGAAATTACGGAAGTACGCATCTCGGTTGGCATTTAATACCAGGAGCCTCCTGCAAAATTTAATTAAAAATCGTGTATAATGGGTGGCAAGACAATAAATTATTCTTTAAAACTTTCATACCAAGCACGTTGCTACACAGCAGTAGTCGCTTTCAAAGGCGGTAAACCGTAACACACATTATACAAGACACTGTGCGACGAGAACCCAGGAAAGTCTATAAAGGAATTAGAACGCAAACGACACACTACACACTACAAAAAGTACACACTACACAAATCGTGCAAAAGGCTGTAAAACCAAAGTAAATTTTGGTAAAACTGATGAACATTATGGCAATGAATGTCAAATCCAGGTTTGAACCAAAATTATTTTGACAATGCAAAGAAGCTGTTTTTAAACAATATTAAGCAACAGACGTTAAACCGTTTTCAGATCGAGCGCAATACTATTCTGCAAGCCGAAAATGCATTGTGGGTCGAACTTCAGAGATGTATTTTGATGGCATCAAAGTTTTCAAAAACTTGCAAGAGACGTGTAAACCAAAATTCTGCCTCACTGGTGAAAGCTATTTTGTATAGTTATAATTTAAGCCATGTATCTTCCGTTAGACGTGGAACAGAAAATGAAACTAAGACGTTGGAACAGCTAGGTCTACAAGAAAATATTTGGAATTAATGAAACTGCAATATTTTAACACCGAAGGTGGGAAGTACGTTAAATATGTCAAGGTCTTACCGTCACTCCTAGCAAACCGGGTTTCTCCGAATTAAAGTTGAATGATGAGTTGTGTACCCTGAAAAAGGGCAAAGGTTATTTAATGTCAACAGAGAGGGTAAGGCTGGTTTGACTAACGGATCACTTAAGCAAAAAGAAATAGTCAGGAGTAAGCTGCAGGAAATTGTAAACTGGGCAAACACTTTCTCTTCTGAGTTGACTCCAACCGCTCTGTATGACAAGATTTTAAATTTATTTTGTCCAACATCTCAAAATTTTAAAAATAAAAACTTACAGTTTACCGTAAGAAGAGTTCCTCCAAGTGCTGAGAACCTACTTGAACAGAGTACCTTAATGCCTGTGATTCAATCCTTAGGAGGAACAGCAAACTGGCTGAATGCCCCCAGCCTATATAAAAAACAATAAACCATCGTCTCAAAAGCGACCATATGAATCAGTAGTCACAACATCAACTTCTCAATCAACTCAGGCGAACCGTCCTGGAAAAAAAGAACCAATTTTTAAAAAGTTCAAAAAAGAATTCAAGACTAACAACAATAATTTCTTTCGTCCCAAAGATAAAAAATTACTATCTAAAGACAGTATTCAAGGGGGCTTACTTGTCAGACTTTCTCCCAGCATGGAAGGCCCTAGGGGCAAACATTTTTATCCTGAAAATCATCTCGGGAGCCCGTATCCCTTTCATCATAAAAGCTCCTCTAAATTACCCAATCTATTCCCAGAAGAATCTGTACAAAACCAAATTTACACCGGATATGACAAAAATAATCAGAGAATTGATAGAGCAGAAGGTTTTGGAGTATACCGATAAGGAGAGTCCAAGTTTCCTATCGAAGATATTTATAATCCCGAAGAGCGATGGTGGGCTTCGCCCCATACTCGACCTCAGGGAACTAAACAGGTATGTTCCGCAAAACATTTCAAATTAATCTCACAGGCCACTATGCCGGAGTTTCTCCAACCTCAAAATCTGATGGTAAAAATAGATATTTCCAGTGCTTACTTTCATGTACCAATCGCAGCATCCCATTGTTGTTATCTAAGAATGACCTACCAGGGACAGCTGCTACAAATGCCGACCTTACTCTTTGGCCTAGCATCGGCACCTCACACATTTGCAGCATTAACAAATTGGATTGCGGAAATCCTATGAAACCGTGTTTATCGAGTCCTAGTCTACCTAGACGATTTTCTATTAGCACACCAAGATTTGTTCAAGCTGGTCTCACAGCAGTGCCGGATTAGCCATGTAGCAGGAGGCAGCAAATGCTACGGGCCCCGCGCCTGTGCCAAAAAAAACACAAATTAACAAAAATTAGGTGGGGGTCTTTTTCCAATAAGTAGGGAAATAATTTTTTTGCCATGAAGTTGATGCCTTGCTTGCAGCCGTAGGTTGGAAAAAGCGGTAGGAAACTGATTAAGTAAAAATGGATGATAAAGCAGAATTTTATTACTGATTATCAATATCAAATTTTGTATTTAACTTTTAAAGAGATAGATGTCGTAGAAGACAGTGAACATGATTGCGACAGTATGACGTGAACGTGTAATGGAAACGCACACACCTTAGCTATTCTCAAAGTGAGCGTTGGCCACACTGTAATTGTATATTATCATGCTGCAAGTTGGCAATATCACAATACATACATGGAGAATCCCCTAATATTGTTTTCGATTCGATCCCCTAATATTGTTTTCGATTCGAGCTTTTTGTATAACCCGACCTTGTAGAATAGTTTTCAAATGATTACCAATAACAAAATAGTAAAATGGATACTTAATTTGATAAGCCTACTTTAACAGTCAGTGGACTCAGTCGTTCGTTCCTACCACAATTACATAAGTTTATTTTCTTTTGATTTAAGAGTCAAATTTGTTGTTTTTTTATTGACGGACTATTTACGTCGTGATATAGTTTCTTAGTTTTTACGTGCTTTTCTGTTTTCATTTCTGTTTTGCCGATCGCGGTGGACTAATGCAAAATTAGTATAATCCTACTGTTTTATAACAGTAAAATTCTACATAATATTACAACGGTGAAAACGACGAAAACGATTAGCTCTGAATTTTTTGGTAAGTGGCTAACTTTTTTGTTCATAAGTAAAGTATACCAACCTACTGTACAAAGATCAAAAAACGAGACATCTATGTTTTAGAGCCGAACATTAATTGGGGGCGATACGACGCGAAATTATGTTAAGGGGCTGCATTGATAAAAATAAGTTCCCCTCAACTCAACTTCCTTTCATTTGTAGATAACATAAAAATCTGATTTTTTTATATATGATTTTTGATATTTGCTAGATTTTGTTAGTTGTTAAAATACGATTTAATAAAATTTTCTGGATAGAATTATTTCCTGAAGATGCTTTTTAACATTTTTCGCTTAGCATACCAAAACAGCAGGGATTTTAGAAGTACTTTTTTGAGTACTTACTTGATCTTTATAGGTACAGATCAGGTACTAAATTCTCATCCTTCAGTTTTTTATTTAGGTGTTTAGTTTTTAAATAAATATTATTTTCATGTTTCGTGATAGCCTATTTTTGCGAGTACAAAGACGCTATTTTTCTCACACACGTAAGTGTATGCCGCCATCACTCTCATCGCGCCGCGTTAGGTATTCATCGTTAATGCAGCCCCTTAACAAAGCGCCTTGCTCAGTGCTTGCTTGGATAACAACGCTAACGCGAAGCGTAAATTTTATAAGCGGTAATCCTATTTAGACTATTATAGAAAGTCATTGTATGTAAAGTTCGCATACTGTCTTACATTTACAAAAACATTAAACGATTTGACGGGCTAGTTTCGTATTATTAATATGGGTCATGGGAAGGGATTTTGTCCTTAGTTTTCAGGTTCCAACTTCACATTATATTTTCCTATTTTATACAGATCGAAATGAGCAACAACAGACCTAGAGATACGGGTAGACACTATGCTTCTGGAAGTGCAAAGCGTAAAGCAAAAGATGAAAAAGAAAAGAAGAATCAAGTTGATATGTCAAAAACTAGTAAGCTGTCTGAGTTTTTTTATGTTCAGAATGATGATATTGAAACTAATAAAAATGAAATTGATAACCAAGTAGTTGCATCTCATTGTCCAGATGATGACAGCATCATTTCACAGGAAATTCATTAGTACCTGTAACTAATTCCGATATAGTCACATTATGTGTAAGTGCCATTGCATTCAAATCTACAGGAAGTCCTCCTAATTCTGCGATATTATCTTCTAGCTAGAAGGAAGTTGAACTTACAACAAGTCCTCTAGACGCAGAAGCTTCATCTTCAAGTCAAAGAGAGGTCGAAAGTGTATCACGTGCTGGCGATGTGACTACATCGTCTATAAGCGAAAAAGAAAATAAAATATATTCCAATGACATTGGCGAATGGCCGAACCACTTTGATCGAGATTATTGGATTGCAAAAGGAAGTGGCGAAGTGCAGCACATGAATAGTATTTTTTTGACTTCAGAGAAGATGTACGAGAATGAAAATAAACCACGTTTCTGTCAGAAGTCATTTTTTACATTGAGACATAAACTAACGGATAAAAATCACGTGCGAGATTGGTTGTGTTAATCGGAAACTAAAGGAAAACTTTTTGTTTTGTTTGCAAAGTTACGGATTCCGAAGGTTCGGCGCGGTTTACCAAAGACGGATTTGATGACTGGAAAAACGCGCATATTTCGTTGAAAAGACACGAGGAAAGCACTTCGCACAAACAAGCAATAATTTCACTGTTAGTTCGAAAAAACAAGGATGCGCGTGTTGATTCTCAAATTGTGAGCCAAATAGAGACCGAAGAAAGATATTGGAGGACACTTTTAGAACGAATTACTGCAATTATAATTTTTTTAGCAGAGCGAGGTCTGGCATTCAGGGGTAGTGATTAAATTATTGGTTCACCTCACAATGGAAATTATTTAGGCTTATTAGAATTGATAGCTAAATTTGACATTTTTCTGGCCGAACACATACATCTTCATTCAAATAAAGGGAAAGGACATAGGTCATACTTGTCAAAAACCACATGCGAAGAATTTATCCATTTAATTGCATCAAGTATACGGGACCAAATTATTTGCAAAATTAAGAAATGCAAATACTATTCAGTATCATTGGATTCTACTCCAGATATATCGCATGTAGACCAACTGACTCTGATAGTGCGCTATGTCTTGCCATCTGGACCAGTCGAAAGGTTTGTAAGATTCTTGGACATGGAAGGCCATACTGCAAAACAGCTTGCTCAAAGTTTACTAGATTTTTTAAGTGAGAAAGGTATCAACATCAAAGATTGTCGAGGTCAAAGTTATGACAATGTCAGCAACATGAGCGGGAAATACAACGGCTTACAAGCACGAATTAGGGATGTAAATAAGTACGCGGAATATATTCCCTGTTTTGCCCATTCATTAAATTTGGTTGCAAAGTGTGCTGCAGAATGTTGTACAGAAGCATAAATTTTTTTCGATTTCGTTGAAAGTCTATACTCATTTTTTCCGCTTCAACCTATCGATGGAGTCTTCTTACAAAAGCACTACAAAATGCTGGTTCCAATATTCCAATTTTAAAAAGATTATCGGAGACTAGGTGCTCCGCACGAGCTGATGCGACGAAAGCACTTTTATGTGGCTTCACCACTATCAGTCGAGTTTTGGATGACATATCCAATAACAACGATCAAAAGGTAGCGTGTCGTAATCGAGTTTAGGGACTAGTTTCGAAAATGAATAAGTTAGAAACAGGAATAATGATTATAGCGTGGAATGAATGAATGAATGAATGCGCTTACAAGCGACTAACGCCTCGTTACAGTCGTCAGATCAAGACCTTAATACAGGATACGCTCTGTATAAATCATTACATGGCTATATCCAAGCAATGAGATCCACATTTTCGGATATAGAGGCAAAGCCAAAGTCTTGATTGGTTGTGAAGAATATCAGCAATCGACTATGAGAAAACGCAAGCGAAATACAAAGTACGACCAATTTAGCGGCTCTACTTCACTCGATGAAGTTGTAGAAAATCAAACACCTGGACAACGATTTGAAATTCAAGTGTTTATTGTCATAGTCGATAATGTGCTGGCTGCATTGGCTAAACGCATGAAAGCTTATCGTCAAGTGACCAGTGTATTTGGAATACTTCGGCAATTAATGTCTTTAACGGCGGAAGAGATTTTGAAAAGAAGTCAAATTATCGTCAGCTCTTACCTAGATGACGTGGAAGATGGTTTGGGCAATGAACTGGTGCATTTCGCTGAGCTGCTGAAAACAGATGTGGCTGCTGGTATTGAGAGCAAAAAACCCGATGCTTTGGAACTCCAATTTTATAAAATTCTAATAAAAAATTCATTGAAATCGTGTTTTCCATATGTAGAAATAGTGTTACGCATTTACTTGAGTTTGATGATCACAAACTGCAGTGGAGAACGTTCTTTTTCAACATTAAAACGAATAAAAAATGTATTAAGGAACACAATGGGACAAGAACGTTTGAATGACCTCACTATAATGAAGATAGAAAATGATTTACTTAGAAATATTGATTTGACGAGTGTTATTTCTAAATTTGCACGCATTAAATCACGGAAAGCCTTTTTGTAAATGTTCTGTTTTATTTACATCCTAAATTTCAATAGGCAATGTAACTCAAGGGCCCCCTGTTCACATTTGCTACGGGCCCCGCGTCGGCTTTATCCGGCACTGTCTCACAGACTGCGGAAGTCGTGAACCTTATAGAATCTTTGGGGTGGCAAATCAACTACCCAAAGTCTATATTGAGCCCAACCCACGAATTGGAATATCTAGGTATTACATGTAGAAAAAGAAAGAAAATAACTGTCTCAATCAACATATTAGTGTCCAGGAAAATGTGCAATATAAAACAAATAGAAAAATTCTAGGTTAACTAAATTTCTCCAACTTTGCCATCCCAAAAGTTCGCCTTCGCTGTTGATATCTGGAAAATTTTCTAAAACAATTCAAACAGAGACAAAAGGCGAGATGGGTGTTACCTTTACAGGTTCAGAACGACCTCAGTTGATGGAGACAGGCAGTACATTACCAGAGCGCCCTACATCAAAAACCTTATTCCCATTTCCTGACAACAGATGCAGCGGACACTGGTTGGGGAGCCCAGCTGAACGAGAAAATGTTATCACGAATTTGGACGAAAGCACAGAGAAAGAAGCACTCGAATTGAAAAGAGCTGTTCGCAGTGTAGGTCTCATTTCAGAACCAGTCTCACCACCTTCGCAATTCTCACATTTTGCTCCAATCGGACAATTGGACGTTGGTATCTTACGTACGAAATGAAGGCGGAACTCATTCCCTGACACTTTTAGACCTGATATGCAAGTTGAAGCAGACAGCGAGACTGAATATTCTCCTGTCAGCTCACTACCTCCCCGGGAGGTACAACTGCACAGCCGATCGCCTCTCACGGGGACGGCTGCTTTCCGAATGGCACCTGTTGCCCAACGCAACAAACCAATTATTTCATCGTTGGGGCACTCCAGATGTCGACCTGTTCGCATCAGGAGAAACAAGAGCGGTCAACAGATACGTTTCGCTAGACTCCAAAGATCACTCAGCGCTCTTTTGCAATGCCTTCAGCCAAGATTGGGATTTCCATCCAAGTTGGATTTTACAACCTCCCAATCTCAAAATATATTATTTTAAAATATAATATATTTTGAAAGCATAAATATATTATTTTTATTTTAGGATCCAAACTGGTTTCTTACTATTGTGTTTCTGAAAAATTATTCAGCTCTGGGCGTCCTAGGTTTCACTAATGTCACAGGTCACGGCTGACAACAAAAGTGGAGATTTGGAATTTTAGTTCCTCGGTGCTGTGTTTTTACATTATTCTTTTCATTCAAATATAGGGGTATTTGTAGTTTTTTCTTCGCAAAAATGTCACGATCAGTACGAGCAGAAACTAGAAATCGTGTTAAGGATGACATAAAACGAGTTATGCAAGCTGTTGAAAAAGTGCGACATTGGTTAGTACACATTTATTATTATGCTATCATAAATGATGTTTACTATTTTATAAAATAATTCGTCGCTTAAGGAACAACACAGCGTAACCCAACATACGCGACATTTGAATTTTTATTACTATTGGACGTGGAATTTAAAGCCACATCTTATTCTGTTAATATTTTCTTTGATTCAATAAACCAGGACACATTTTGATCGACATCACCGCAGATATCTCGCAAACCAATGGCTCTCGAAAACACCACCTAAATTGTCAATTTGTAGTACAAACTCTTCACTTTTTTTTTCTGCTTAAAAAATTAAGTTTTAATACTAAATTATACTTAAAATACGCTTAGTATTAAAAGATACAAAGATTATATTTATTCAATTCTATTTTACAATGTTTTTGAAACTTGTTAGAGATGGGCGTATTCACAATAATGATGCGGGCATCCGATGCCAGCATGCGATGCCGGCATACATTGCTATCTTGACCGATATCAGATGTGTGATGTTATTAATTGAGTACGGATATCGAAAGGACACCAACAATGTTGTCTAAATAAACTTAGCGGATATCGGATGTACAAGTATCCATTGTGAAACGTTAGCATTTCTTACTCTTCCTAGAATATTAGCAGTTATTTGTGCTCGAATGTGCATTTGTTTGACTTATTCACTCGTACGCTGGGTCGGTTTCAGTTTCAAGGTTAAAGTTGTATACAGTCTTTTTATGAAAATTTTCTTACGGTATTGTGCACGAGTGGTTGAATTTGTTCTGTAGTTTATTGCCATCATTTTTGTAAATAAATATATGTTGTGTAGTAAATAAGTTTATAGGAAAATAAAATTATCATTGTTTATTATTGGGACTCATACGTAGGCTAGATAATACTTATTATGAATTAATATATGCATTGTCTTAGTGTTAAGATTGTATTAGTGATAAAAGACTAGACAGTAGCCACTGGTGATTTTTAGTAAAAATGTTGAGAAAACAGTGAATTATCCCACTATGGGATCATTATGAAAAAAAGACAATTCTTTTGCTATTTGTAAACATTGCACACAAAATATTAGTTATGAAAAAAACCATGCGCACATTATTTTGGCAGGTGAGCTGATACTGAGTGGTGAGGTGCTAGGTACTGAATTTGATGCGTCAACTTCCATTAGAGTTATCACCCCGACTCGTGCTTCTATCAGTATAGAGCCCTCGACTAGTATAATAATACCTCTGTTCCACCAACTCCAACTAATACTCCACCTATTTTTAAGCGTCAGTGGACTATTAAATCATATATTCCAAGAAAATTATCTCAAGAAGAGAAAAATAAAATTGACTGAGACCTGTTAAATTTATTCATCAAAGGTATACAATTATGTAGTATTATTGAAGATGAAGGATTTCACAATCTGATGCATTGGATTCCGGATTATGTACTGGGGGTCCAGAAAGACAATTTCTTCATCTTTAATAACAATTTTATATCAGCAGACTTTAAATGCATGCAATAAATATGTGCAATCAGAAGCTGACACTGTATGCTTTATGACAGACTGTTGGACGTCCAGTATCAATGAAAGTTACATCGCTATTATCGCACATTACATAAATAAAGATTTTGAATTTTAATCAGTTTTATTAGAATGCAAGGGATTTCCCAGTAGTAAGAGAGTGGAATTTATTAACCCAAATTGATTTTGCAATGTCTGATAATGCTTGTAGTATTTGCAACACTATTAAAATTTAATTGTTATGGCTCTTTTGTGCACACTCTTAATTTAGTTGTCAAAGATGCTCTGAAACTAGTTCAGATCTCAAAGTAAACAAAATTGTTGGACATTCAAGACATGGACAATGAAAGTTCACAAGTGTCTGAAAAATTGATCGATTATCAAATGAAACATTTAGGTACTAATAATCCTAAATACTTAATTCAAGCGGTAGCTACTCTTTGGAATTCAGGTTACTACATGCTAAAAAGAATTGTTGAGCTATAAAAGCTGTAAAAACTTCCATGGTTGTTATTAATGTAAGTCGAGATTGGCCAGTTTTAATGGAAGAAGAGTGGGCCATATTTTGGCCATGGTTGCAGTACTAGTTCTTTTTGAAGAGGTGACAAAGACTCTTAAGTGGCAAAAAATATATTACTGGCAGATTAGCTATATTTTGACCAATTGTCTGCGAGATGTATGTAATGACATGCTTTTTAATGAGGAATATATAAATCCGAACATTACCCAAAATGTAATAATTAAGTTAAAGGCAGGGCTGGAAACGCGATTTCAACATGTAGCATATAATAAAACCCTTAGTTTGCGTATATTTTTAGATTCACAGTTTAAATGACTGGTTTTTAAAAATTACTATAATAAACATTCAATAAAACAATGTTGCAAAGAATTACTAATATCAAACATAGAAAGAAACAAGCGACCATCAAATCCCACCGAACATGGACAAACACAACCAAAAACAAGTGGATAGAGTGACGCCACTTAGCAAAGCAGTTCGTGAGCTTTCATTATATGGATGAGGAGATGTTGGTTCGGCAAGATAGAGAAGTTTAGATGGAATCATCCCAACGAATGGTGGAAACAGCAAGTAAAAATATAACCCAATTCGGCGAACATTTACAGAACTGAATGTAATATAATTATTACTTTTGTTCTTTGCAAAAAAATATTTTCCAAAACCAGTTATATAAATAACAATCTTCAAATGTGACTATCTAGTAGCAATTTAGAGAAATTAATATTACTAAAAAATATGTAAAAATAAACCATTGACCCGGTACAATGCCCAATTATGATGCCAATAATGGATGCCGATATTTCAATAATGATGCGCATCAATTCCAAAAATATCCAAAAACACCCATCTCTAATACTTATGCAGTATTGCAAGTTTACTTTGTTGTATTTATGTAGCTTGGCAAACCTAATTTAACACATTTACTGCCAATAATTTATATTGCAAGCAATATATTAAGCAATGGTTAAAAATGATTTATAAACGTAATAAAAAGTAGTAACCTAGTTTTAATTGAAACATTTTCCCTCTGCTGGAAAGTGCAAATACACAGACATACGTATTTGACATGACCAATGAAAAAAAATGTGTGGTGCTATGCGTGTGGCACCAGTTATCAAAATATCAATGTAGATTGCTAGTAATACACTGGTTAATAGTTTTCTAGATTTATTTGAAAAAGAAGTCTACAATTTTAAAATAAAATGACCACTAAATCTTTATCTATTCAAAAATAGAAAATTGGTAAATTTTAGTCAATGAATTTCAAAGAAATATTCAGTGCACAATCCGAGAGATCTTTAACAGTATTTGTGTTCTTGTGTTGTTGCTTGACTATCTTATTGTTTTGACAAATTTGGCATTATTTGTGAACTACAATATATAATATAATAAATTTTTGTTTTGTTTATTATTTTAATCTTTTAAATTATTGTCAATTTATGATTAAATAAGTTTCTGTGGTAAATTTAATTTTGGTAGCAGTTCTTCTAAAATTGGAAATCATGTAAAAACTTTTACCATTAATATGATTGTTGTAAATGAAGTGTGCAATTATCTTTGACATTTCCAATAATTTTATACCAACGTAGTGTTTTCTACTGCATAGATAATATGCTATCATTAGGTCTTAGAGATTAATTCCTGACATGTATTTATTGTAATTTACGATAGCTATGGGCTTTATGATGACTTGATATCTTTTGTTGCAAAATACTATAATTTTTTCACTAAATTCTGCATAAATATACAGTTTATATCGCTTACCCTTCCATTTTTCTATACCAACATCTAAAACAGTGTTTTATATTCTCCTGTTTTCAGTTTTATAGATCTAAAATCCCGAGGATTATCGGCTCCTTTTTTGTTGGTTTTTCCTCGAACAATGTATTTTTTCTCATAATTTTATTGCAACTCAACTGCTATAAAAGTTCTCCATATACATTGCATGTCCTTTATCTAGGCATTCCTTTAAAAGTTTGAGACTCTTTCCTTTTCCAGTAGTTATATCAGTGGAGTAGCCATATATTTGAACTTTTAAATGTGCCATTTGGTGCTGCCGATGTATACAATTAACACTCTTCTTATGTATTTTATTTTTAATGTATTGACAAAAAACCAACCCACCACACCAGAGAACTATTGGTTCTCAAGCAATGACTATTTTCTTAGACTGTAGACATCTTTCAATGTGTTATTGAAGTGATTTATGAGAAACTTAATTTTTTCTAATCGGTCTTCAGTAGTATTTTCAGAGGGAAAATGCCACCAAAATAACCAAGAACCTATCCCTGAATCTATAGAATGAGATGGCCTGAATCGATGACTTGATATTTGGATCCATTTTCAGATATACTACTAGAACCAGGTACATAGAATCTGCCATCACTACCGCCAGAATAAAAATCATTGTTATCAGAATTGTTTGAAATGTCTGTTAATAATTCCAGTCAATGTAATAAGTCATCTTGCTCTAAGTGCTTCTCTTATTTTTTAAGCCTTAACAGTCCTGTTTCTTCACTCATCTTGAAGTGAAATATACACACACCAAAGTTACTAAAGTGAAGTAAAAACAACAAATTTGAGGAACCATCTACTAAATACGCAACAACAGTTCTTACATAAAGTACTATCAAAATGCATCTGACTCAGCCAGTAGTAACGCATTTAATTATCATTTTGAATGTGTAGTTGGCTTTCTCACCGTGCTCTTTGACTACACAGAAGCGTATAGAGGGCAGTAAATGCGTCAGAGTAATCTTAAGATTAATTTTTTTTCAATCATTCCTCTGATAAAGAAAATTTTTTCCCTGATAGTAGTATATTCAATATTGATAAATTTTCAGATGATCTCAGGATAAAAATCAGGATAAAATTTTGAAACAAGATTTTAATATTGCATTTAAAATCAAAAGTACATTACCTAAATTTTTTGCTTTGCTTTCTATGTTCCAAAAATAACTCATTTCTTGCTGCCTTTAACAATATATTACTAACCACATGACAAATTATAATAGTAAAGAAGGAGCTGAGATTCTAGCTTGTAAAAGTATGGATGATGGTTCTAGTCTGTAATGTGGTACAGTGTAATGACACTATGGTACTGAACGCTACTAAAAAGAAAGTATAAATATAAAAGATTTTAAAGATTATATTAATGTGTACTCACCAATTAATGTTGAAATAGTTAAAAAATATCTTAGTAGCAATAGACAGGCCTGTAGACACCATATGGTATCATAGTCGGATACTTTCAAGTATTGATACATCATAGGATACTTCAATATTTTAGATCAATACAAACATTAGTATCAGATCAAATCATTAGATTCTAATGGATCACATTAACAATCAAGTTACACTGCCAGTTAAACTAAATTATTAATGTTTATAATAGAGTATTTGACATGTTTACTTATTGATCATGACCCATGAACCAACCATGTGTCCTGGCAGTCTTTGTTTTGTTTATCTATATCTATAGGCAAATTAGAAATGTAGACAATGGGTAATTATTGTATGTAATAAACCTACCATCTCAATTCACCAGTGTTAGCCCATGTGGTAGCCAAACAGAATATTTCGACTTCTCCAGGCATGAAGTTTTTTTCTATTGCAGTATAAGAGCATGAAAGTTAAATAACGTGAAATTAACCAGAAATTTCTTTCAATATGGCTTTTTAATGTTTCTAAATTTAACCTAGGAAGTCATCCTGGATGAGGATTGTGGGAGGGATCAAAATTTCCTTTTTGAAATCTTTGAAACCACAGCTTGGCTATGTTATAGGAGAGTACATCTTCACCCATCCTTGTGCATATATTTCGTGTTGGTTGGTTTGCCTTAAATGGAACCCTCCTTGTGAAATTTTTAAATTTTATTTTTTTTCTTTACTTGTTAAAAAGTTTAAAGCTGGTAACTGAAGAATGGATTGAAGGGTGCTCTCCCTATGTATGCTACCAGAGATGTCCGAAAAGTTTTATAACATTTCAGAAACTGCTGGAAAATGTCACTGGTTTATTATTGTCAATCTAATACATATTTTACCATCCTCCTTTTTATCAAAATTATAAAATTACTTTGCCCAATATACCCTATTCAATTTATTATACTTATGGAAATTTAAGGCAAATAGAATGTTATTCTCGATCAAGTGTCCATCTGTTTATAAGTCTTTTAGATAATTAAGGTATAAACATGGAACTTATACAGACAGACAATGTGTATATGTTATAATTATAAAATTCGCATCAATTTTTTCTTATATCCTGGTAAATACACCAGTATATATTTGATCTGTTGTTATTAATATAGTTTTAATTTAGAATAAACAATTGATCCTATAATATAATGGTGCTAAAGGAGTTCTTCATTTACGATTATGTGTGCATTTAACCATTGTTTAAAAAACCTCAATACTTTGTAGGGAAAAAAAATGGGTGACAATAGGAGAGACGACTATGAAAATATATAAGTGGGTACCAATCTCAACAAGCGAACAGAAGAAGAAAAGCGCCGCCAAATTAGAAAACAAAGAGAATAACCTGTGTACAAAGAAGGTGCAGGACTCTTCAAACTCAAATTTTGGGATCGCAGAGGATTCCAACACTTGTAAGTTGTGTTGCTAGTGTAAATTAATAAATTATTGAAACATACGAAATCATTAAAATATTATATTTATTAACATAAATTAATACAGAAAAAGCATTAAATCAATTCCTATCATAGGTTTCTCGACAGTAAGCGATTCGCAAGGACCAACAGACTTCTCTTCATCTCACATCGCATTCTCAGAAGATTCCAACTCGCAAGGCAGTGAGACAACACCAGCGAAACGTTTAAAAACCGATTGAGGCTGATAATATGTTTAGTAAAAACTTCCCGAAGTATCTGAGCTACTAGTGGAGTATTCCTCTAAAGTGTCATCTATTGATGTTTGTAGGCCCAGCATGTCTCCAATAAAATAAGAGAATGTTACTACCTGTGGCATATTAATAAGTAAGTTTTAAAGTGTTTTGTGTATAAGGAGAACATTATAGTTATAAAAGTGCAAATATGAACATCTATGTATTTGATTTTATTTAAAAGTTTAATTATATTTTGAAAATTCATCTAGTACAAGACCGTATAACTCAGTTGGAAATTGTAATCTGACCATATGACTCAGTTGGAAATTGTAATGACAATATTGCTGTAAATTATCTACAGATTGTTCTACCTGTAGAACTTTTTCACTTAGTAACTTTTGGAAAAGATCATAAATTTCCTTTTTATTTGAGATAAGACTCGGTGTTGCAGTAATTATACTCTTATAACTTTATTATCGGTAATTTTTCATTCTACTTAGTGCATGAAATTATATCCATGGAATTTTTTAATTAATTATATATATTAAAAGTTAAAATTGATCACTAAGTTTAACATTGATTTGATTAGCGACGCAATGATTTTTACATAAAATTTTAAAAATTGTTTTATCATTTCAAAAATATGATTTTTAAAATTTAAAGTTACTATAAAAGTACTGGTAAAATCTTTCTATTAAAATACTATTCAACGCTTTTATATAAGATTCAATACTACGTAATATTTTCAAATGCTAATTGAGCCGTGATAAAATGAAGATTGAGACAAAATTTTATAGTGAATAATTTTTATGGTAAATTAGATAGGTAAATGCAAGGTTTGAACTTATGTGTATAATGATATTTTGGTATACAATCAATTCAAGAAGTATAAAAATTAATAATGTGTTTACGTATTTATTTACATGTTAAACTACCAAACACAAAAGATAGCATAACAAATGCTGTCTTTTGTGATAATGTGATGGAAAATACAATTAAAGCACCTTTGATGTCATTTTTTTAAAGCGTTCAAAACTATTTATATTATTCACTTCTTTAATTCACTGGGGTACAGCAAAGAAATTATAGTTTTGTTAGAAAATTATAAATTAAAGTTATAAAAATTTACTTCATAAGGCAGCGACCCAAAAATGGTGTTAACATGATTTCCAAATGAACGATCCATGTTGCAAAAGATGCAAATGTAAATTTTATAAAAATTTAAATAAATTTTATTTTTAAATGTGTGTAATGTGGTTGTATCTTAGTTCAAAAGCAAAATTATTTTTTATTTTAATTACTGTAAGAGTGAATTCTTCTCAAGGGATAAATGTGAGCTGAAAATAACACCATAAGCAATTGTCAAAAATTTGAGGAGCAAGGGTTTAAGTGGTCGCTAACTATTCACACTTCTATATAATAAAGTTTGAGAGACGAATACATCTGTGTTTGATTAATTTGTTACCTCTGGTAAATAACTAGTGGGATCAGCACGTTGACGCGACTTTATCTTCTTTTTTATGTTCACATTTTGCGATACGAGTATCTTCAAGAGATGATTGACAAGATCTATGGAGAAGGTTTCACCTAGAATTTACAAATATTATTAATCGCTACACATTCCTAAAAAGGCAACTATACAAAAACAAACAGAATTAATTTCTAGTTCTTAATTGTCTTTTGCCCTTGTCTTATTATTAGTATTTTTGCAGGAAGTTGGTGGCAGGAAAAACGGTTAATTTTGACATGCTTTACTTCTTGTGTTAATTTATAGATATTTATATAACCCTTGGAACACCAATTTGTTTTTTAAACTTGAGATAATTATAGACTAATCTAAGGTAATATATTGTAAAATTAAAGCATGTGTATCAAGAATCTAACCACATTGATCAAGCCTTTCCATAGCCTAGCAGATATGTTACTCAGTCATTACTCAGAAGGTGCAGTTTAAGTCCCACTTGTCATATGAATTTGGTCGCATTTTTTTACTTCTTATTTGCTTTTGTGTTTTTTGAAATAGGTATATTTTATATTATACAAAATAAAACAAATTAATTTTCTTGTCGCTACGTCTTTTTTCCCACAGGACCATAAAATAAAGATTCCAGTTTTCCTAAGTGTGAGTGTTGGAGAATCAGAGGGCTTTGCTAACTTAAGACTTGAGATTCAGAATTCTTGTTTCTATTTGACAATAGCTTGTACATAGAAATAATTATGTACCCAATTATTTTACCATAGAAATAAAGGTATAATACATTGACTGATTATCAAAATGCAAGCTTAAACAAACATAATTGACTATTGTATGAATTCATGTATAGATCAAAACAAATCTGTCAAAACATCAAATCCAAATTACAAGTAATTTGACATATTAGCATCCCACATGATATGGTAGGTGTCAAGACGCCAAATTACACAAGACAATGTTTATATATTTTTATGTGATGTATTATAATGGAGGTCAAGTTATGTACCAAGTCATATTATATATCACTTAAGTAAAAACTAGGTCTTAAGAAAAACTTCACGAGAGGTACATTGACACAAGAATACGGTGATCAAAGAGAACGTTGTGCAATATCCAAAATTCAATGCTCTTTGTTTAATTGTTTGGATCACTTTAAAACACCTTCAAAATTAGATTCAGCATTTAGTGACTGAAATTGGTCTTTACTTCTGAATTAGACTTAAATAGAATGCTACATTGTTTCTAAGCACACGATCAGAAGCTACAAAACATTTTAAGAATCTTTCTCAAAATTCTTGGAATAATACTTGGGGAAATAGATGGTATAAAGTCTACTGACAATAAATTTAAGGATGGCTTTACATTCTCTAATGGAGCGATAACATGCAAGTAACTATTTTTATAATTTACACAATTTACTTGTCTGGCGAAAAATGTGGTTTAAGAGCAAGTATTTTACACATACTTGCAGTACTTATTGATTTTTTGTCTCTACTCTGTGATAAATAAAGAATAATAACGACATTAAAGGAATTTAATAAAAATATCAACATTTCACCCTACCGTAGTGTGAAAGTATTTCGATGAATTTCTGTCTCGGGATTCCGATTTCCTTGGTGTATTTATATCCTTTACTGCCAAATACTTTAAAGTGATCTTCCAAAGTTTTTACAGTTTCCCCCAAAGCAGGTCTGTGATTTAAGTACAGCTTTACAAATGATTCAAAATCAATGAATGCATTTGGCTTGGATTTATATATATTGTATTTAGCTTCTGTTAGCAAATTCTCGAGCTGCAACATTTGAAATTTAATAAAGTATAATTAATTAACACTGAGAAAATTCTCAAATTTTTCTTGACCATCAATAAGAAAATTGTTGATGTCTATCGGCAACTTTCTTATTTTCTCTGAATTTGTTTGAAAATATTTTTATGCAATATCACTTGAGAAATGAATAATTGAGAATACCGTCATGGGTCTATAGTCGTTTATTTTGGATCTGGAACTGCTTTTGTGAATAGTTGTAATGTGCAAAATCTTCTAAAAATCACGATCTATACCAGAATCTGAATTAAGGTTGGATAAATATATTAAAAGTCAGTGTACACCTTTATCCGTTTAGGGGAAGTCAATCTAGACCACAATTTTGTTTCAGTTGAAAATGCCTGAATGCTGTTATTACATTATCACTATTTACCCTTCTGACATATACATAAATCAAACTGCCAGAAATTAGGTCATCCATGTGCTTAGTTGCTGCATCTGTGACCGAATTTAATTCACAAATAGAGATTAAAATTTGTGGCCAAGTAGTCTTGTCTTCTTGTAGAAATGAAATGAAACGTCTTGTGGAAATGAAATACCGAAATGAAAGGATCACAGATTACAAAAGTAGTGAAGCAAATGTCAAGTACGTATTTAAAATTTGACAAAACAGATTTTATTTTGAAAGGGAGCAATAATATTTACATTGAAATACACTCTGAAATAAAGGTTAAACCTAGGAATAAATGGAGAAAATTTGCATTGACCTTTGTTTTGACATTCTAAAAACGGACTGAAAAGTTTCATAAGATATTGTTTCAGTTGGTAAAGATATTAAAGTTCACAAAAATCTTTTTTTTTTTGCAAAACATCTTGCGGTACCTCGCACGTCATTAAAAGTCATGTATGTCACAAAAACTGTAGTGCACAATATTACATGTATTTTTTTGTATGATTAACCATTTTCGTGGTATAGTGTGGGGAGAGGAAAACTCGCTTCTGTTCATAGAATATTATGCACACGTTCATGGATACAAAGTACATTTTATAAAGTTAATTATATTATAAAAATGTTAATTGCTTTCATTCTAAGGTTTAATCATTACTTGACTAGAGTACCATATCACATACATTATTTGCATATGCAAGACGGAAAATGGTAATTTAAATATAGGTTATGCTAGGAATGAATATTAGAATAGATTTCTAAAAAACTATACCCTGTATTGCTTTAAAGAATTACTTAAACAATGTATATTTTCTAAAAGCATTTATTTATAATTTTTATTTGTCTGCTTTTCACAGTGCAAACATCCTCAGTGTTTTTGGGAATCTATAGAAAGTTATTTGACAGACCTTGATTTGTGACATTTATATATTTAGTAACTAGTACCAGGTGACCAAGCGATGCTCAGTGTATTATGAGTTTCCCATAGGAAAATGAAATTGCTTGTTTCATGGTATTAGATTTTCTTTTCCCTTCCCTGTCCCTTTCCCCTTTGCTTTCGCCTTCGGCTTTCGGTCTCGCCTTCCCGTTCAACTTCACGTTCGCCTTCGCTTCACCTTCCACTTTCCCTTCGCCTTCACCTTCCCATTCTTCTTCTCCCCTCATCTTCACCCCCCTCTCCTCCCCCTCCATCATCAAATACCCCTTCCCTACCTCACCCTCTCTTTCCCCCTCTCCTTCCACTTCCCCTACACCTTCCACGTCCACTCTCCCTTCCCCATTCCCTTCCCTTCACCTTTCCCCTTCCCTTCCACTCACCCTCCACCTTCTCTTCACCTTCCTCTTACCTCCCCCTCCTCATCCTCCTTCCCCTTCACCATCGCCTTTCCCTTCCCCTTACCTCACCCTACCCTCCAGTTCCCCTTGCCGTTCACCATCCCCTTCCCCTCCACCTCCCGCTTCCCCTTTCCCGTCCTCTTCTCCTTCCTCTCCCTACCCCTCACCCCCTTTCTCCGATGTTTTTCCAATCAAAAATTATTAAGTCATACAATAGTGTTCATAGTAATTTTGAAAATTTTAAATGGCTGCTGTTTCCAAAATAATTAACCAACATGGCTCATCTTGAAATTATTCAATATAATCACCCACGCAATAAATGTACCAAATTTCATCGAAATCGTTAAGAGCCGTTTCCGAGAAGCCATTTACATATATATATATACATACATACAAGAATTGCTCGTTTAAATAGTATAAGATTTTACCACACACTATACCACATTTTATAACCTATTTTTCAACACCATATTTAGGCGTTACATATATAAAACATTTGGATTGATTAGAATATTACGCTACGAGTATTTAATTTTTCCAGTTTTCGTTTATTTACCACCAGATGACACCAATGATATTTTGTACGGTCCCTATACTGCTTGGTTTCCAATAAGACTTTCCAAAATAATTATATGTGAATTAATATTATGCAATGATCAATTCCAACTACTAGCCATTTTAAGAAAACTTCAGACCTCATATTCAGAAGGAAAGAAACCAAGTGCCCTCATAATGTCTGGCAAAGTATCAATGGGTATTGTGTCATAAACTCTCCTTATGTGCGGTGAATATTTTCCCTGGCACAGGATTTGTATATAATAGAATAAGTCTCTCATTTCTTTGAAGAGCCAACCATTTTCTCCATCTTCGAGAAGGGGAAAGTATGGATGAAGCCTAGAACCACCTGTTTCAGTTGAAATCTCAACAGACCTTCCAAAGAAATAAATATTATAAATTAATTATAATCAATATTCAGAACTTAAAGTAATAGGTATTCTTAGATACAATAACAAATCATTTTCAATAAGCCTATTTTACCATAGCATTTTAGAATATTTTTAGTGCCACACTAAATGTCTGATCAGTGTGAGTTGGCTGCCAAACATTAAAGTCATTTTTTGGACTCAGAAACAGGGCAAACTTAGAAATCTGCCTTTTGGTGTTTAATCTACATAGAGTTAAGAAAACATTTTGTAAGCATTTCGAAATAATTAGTTTCATATACTTAATGAAAATCGTGCAAGTAGTTTATTTAATCCATTCATCTCCAATTTCTTGATAACATTTTCCCAATTCGCCAGTTGTTTGCTCTATTTTGCGAAAACTTTTTCATGTTAACAATTTTAATTTTCAATAAAAAATTAAATAACAGCATAATCTTCCATAAAACTGTGTAAACAATTTAACTATATAAGAACTTATTTTCGCTTACATTACCTAAAATTACTTTAAATGAAGTACTTAATGACACCATTAATGACACACCTATGCGTCTTTAGTGATCAAGGAGTTAAAAAATCAAAACAATCAATATTTTATTTTAATTTATATTTTCTTTAATTAAAAGAATTTAAAGATTACAGTGAAAGACGGTGATGTGATACATATTATACGATTGATCATCTATATTGATTTCACACATTACCCTGCATTAATAAATCATTATTAAATCGAGAAATGACGACTTGATAAATATTAAAAGATAGAAATATATGAACAATGAAATGAAACTATGTGATGTAGTATTATTTCTATTTCTTTACCACGACCTAGGTTTCCTTGTATTACAACATCTTCAGGTGGGATATTAGCAAAGATTTATATATTTTATAGATAAGAATCTTTGCTAATATCCCACCTGAAGATGTTGTAATACAAGGAAACCTAGGTCGTGGTAAAGAAATAGAAATAATACTACATCACGTAGTTTCATTTAATTGTGAATAATGAATTTCTACAAAATTAACGCCAAATATATTCAATACAAGAAATATATGAACTTAAATTCTGTATTAAGTTCATACATGAAAATGTATTAAAGTCAAACTGAGAAATTATGACATATATAAAACTGACTTACTGTATTAAGTTACTTGTATTAAAATCAATATTAGAAATCATAATACGATACAAGATCGACCTTCTGTATTGAGAATATATGAATATGTTCTCCTGTATTAAAGTCAAATTTAACCGTTTGAGTGCCGACGAGCGCCATCGTGCTCGTGCGCATACTAACTAAATTTGCCAAGAGCGCGATGGCGCTCGCGAAAACAGTTGCTATTTAGTGTGCAGTGGTGGAGATCGCTCGCACACATCGCTAATTTTTTATCTCTCTACGTGTTACATTAAGTTCAAATTATAATATTATTAGTAATTACAATATAAAAAGTATCCAGGAAAAGAAAATTTTTACCCCATAATGTCGGAATACGAAAATAATGTGGAATAGTGGAAATGATCGTTTTTCAAGTTGTAAAGAAAGTGATAGTGGGAGTGACATTGTGGGGCGCTCACCATTTGGCGTAATGTTAATTTTTGGTGATAGTGATAATGATTTCAGTTGTGACCTTGATTTCAGTTTTTGTTATAATTTATTCACAATATATATTTCCATAATTTTCTTTGTATTTTATTATCCTTGTACAAGTTTTTATTAAGAAAACACCAAAAAATTTCAAAAACATCAAAAACAAAAGATTTCTTTGGTATTTTTAAGTATATATGAGTAAAAAACAATGGCACTAAAATGATTAATGTCTTACACTTTCAATACACCTCATTGCTCTACTACTTTAGATCTTTCTTCAAGATAATTGAAAATGTTAATTTATTTATAGTCTTGAAAAGTGAGGAACTATATAGCAATGGATGTTACAATATATCTATAATCTGTGATTCTTGAATGTTGAATTCATAAAAAATATTTCACTGAAGTGGTTAATGTTTACAACATAAGTTAAACCTCAGTTTGCTGTTAATAAATAAGTAATTTCATAGAACTGCTGCTCAACATTAGCTATTCAGTTAATATATAACATATAAAAATAAAAAGATTAAATACATTACTCATAGTTGATTTTCCATTGTGACATGCAAGTGTCCCCCTTTCCAATTAGGAATAGCATTTCATTATTACTACTGGTGCAAATATCTAAAATCTGTGGACAGTAACATATAAAATTAATCTTTGAAGGAAATATATATAAGAAAACATTATATACTAGCATTATAAACATATAATTTTTAAGAATCTATATAAAAACAAATAGGTAATATTTAATTTAGGTCCATGATATTTCTTGATAGATATGTGAGATTTCTTTAAGGTCTAATGTTGAGTGAGCTTAGAACGGACGCACATATTCGTTCGCTTAGAACAGACAAGGCACATGACAGATTTTTTGTCTGGTCTGTGTGTTGTATGTTATGAGCAAGGTTCTTTGAAGGAAAGATATATAAGAAAGCATTATATACTAGCATTATAAAAAATTTTTAAGAATCTATATAAAAAACAAATAGGTAATATTTAATTTAGGTCCATGATATTTCTTGATAGATACGTGAGATTTTTTAAGGTCAAATGTTTAGTGCGCTTAGAACGGACGCACATATTTGTTCGCTTAGAACAGACAAGGCACATGACAGATTTTTTTTCTGATTCGTGTCTTGTATGCTATGAGCAAGGTTCTTTGAAGGAAAGATATATAAGAAAGCATTATAAACAATTAATTTTTAAGAATCTATATAAAAACAAATAGGTAATATTTAATTTAGGTCCATGATATTTCTTGATAGATATGTGAGATTTCCTTAAGGTCACATGTTGAGTGCGCTTAGAACGGGCGCAAATATTTGTTCGCTTAGAACAGATAAGACACATGACAGATTTTTTTTTCTGATCCGTGTGTTGTCTGCTGTGAACAAGGTAGCACAGGGGCTAAATGTTTTGTTTGGAGTTAACTGTGCAACAGCATTCAGCAACAATCGGCAGCCAGCCAACAGTCGATAGCAACCCAAGAGCAGAACTGTCTGTTAGCAAAGTCTTCGATGTACACATGCTCTTACGAAACGCTTGATAAATATTGAAAGGCCTTTAGGGTATTTATCGGTATTATCCACTAACCTATATTATACTTATACGCTGAACTGGCTGTACCATATAAAATTACAGTTATTTTTGACACCTATTTGAAGCACCATCTGAATGTCCCGGAAACTAAATATGACATTTAATTAAAGAATCCCGAAATCTTCCTTTATATCAATGTATCATATTGCAATTCATTGTATCAATACATGATTATATAGCATTGTATTTATCAATACATTAATCTTAGAGGTTTTAATGAATTAAAAAAAATTTGCCTGCTTATGATTTTTATTTATATTAAAAGAAAAATGTTACAGTTGCCTGCCAGTGTCACTATTCTGGAAGTCAAATATTTTTATTTGACTTCAGAATAGTGACACTGACATTAGAAGAAATAGAATCCCCACAACTGCAAGAGAATATCGCACTCTAACGTGTACTATGAGATGAATATCTGTGCAATATATCAGATATATTGCAGGATTTATCATTCGATCGAATGGAAAGAAAATTAAGTCTCATGATTGATTAGTTGTATGCAAATTTGTACCACAAGATTTCATTTTGAATTGTCTTATAAAATAAGTCTGCCGGGTCCAAACAACACAAACTGATGACAGGCTACAGTGTTGTCAGGGGAAAGGGAACCGGCTCTGCCCGGCCCAGCATAGCGATGATGAGTAAAACTTCCAAATGGAGTATACACACTATAAATTGTTCCCCTACTATTAGTAACCCTACTATTTTCGACCATGGTGGCGGTCATAGCTCCAGTAAGGCAGGGGGACTAGGAATTCCTGGATTATGGGAGACCACTGTAAACAACTGTACCTGGCTATATATAATCTCAGGACATTGATGTCTGATGAAAGGAGATGGAGCTAGATAAAATAAAGTGACTCATCCTAGGGCTATCAAAAATATGAAGAGAGGTACAAAACACAATATTTCCAGACTCGGGCAATCTGTTCATTCTTTAGATAGGTTTTTTGGGCAACAAAGGCATTCGTAACAACGTGTTGAAGTAACCAGTGTATCATCACACTTTACATATCTTATAGTTAAGCTGACGCAGAGATGATTGTGCAGGTATATGTGGCCACAATGATACACACGGATGAAGAGTTTGTAGCCATTTATAAGATATAAATAATATTTATCGTATTTATCTATTGTCATTTTTGTTCCATCATAGCATACCGAGAATAAATATTTAAGAATATCTCAATGATCAAATGATTCAACACTGGCAGTGATTACCAATCGGTACAAGGCATTTTAATATCAATTATCAACTCAGAAATATCTGATAAAATATTGTATCTAACCACGAACTCTGTATCAATCCATGCAACGGTCTGAACAGTTCCAGCTGGAACTATAGAACTGTTGCAACATGCTCGCAATCACAAAAGAAGTTGGTAATTTTGCGAGGACTATAATAGAAGTGGG
Organism: Druceiella hillmani; assembly: GCA_039881145.1. Classification (NCBI taxonomy): domain Eukaryota; kingdom Metazoa; phylum Arthropoda; class Insecta; order Lepidoptera; family Hepialidae; genus Druceiella; species Druceiella hillmani. The sequence goes on along the minus strand of JAYKKI010000003.1, from coordinate 35,859,504 downwards.
TAATAAATACTTTCATCCACAGTGGGGAAATACAAAATATTGCAAGTTCCATCGAACTTTTCTTCATATCAATAATGTTTGACAAAGCATTTGAAATTCAAACGTGACCTATCTTCTTAAAATCGTGGAATTCTCATGATAAGTGAAATGGCGGTGACTTATACTGCTATTCATTGTTGTGTTTTAATTTGGTTCTGTAAATTCTTTATATCACTAATTATATGTATTATTGCACATTTTAACTTATATTGTTGTGATACATACTAGAATATTGTTGTGATACATATTATGTTTTGTTAATATTTTTTTTAAATTTCTCATGTTAGTATTCTTTAAATGTCCCACAATAATCTTGACAATGACTTATCTTGAATTGAGTAAATGGACCAGAGTCATGAGTTGATCAATTTTTTAAAAGCCCTATAGTAATTAGTCAGCAAGCTTGGCGCGTGTCATAATTTTGATAGTTATTGATTCGAATGATTACCCTACATGATACAATGAGGTAATAAAAAAATGGTGACGGAGCATCAGTGACATTGTTCAAGTTGAATCGTAAATATTTAGTTATCCCTACTACAATACCAAGAATTTTTATATTTCAATATTTTGTCTGAATACAACAAAAACGTAACTACTTTTCAGTTCGTCTGTATCATCTGATAATCACTGATGAATATTCCATGGAGGACCAGACTTTCCCCTTTATATCAGTCCATAGACAGTTAGTATGCATTATGTTGATTTTCATGTGCTTTAGATATGCTTAAGTTTAATCATGCAGTTAGTTTAATCATGCAGTTTGCATAGTAAAATCAGTACATTGACTTCTATTGATCAAACTTAATTGTGAACTAACCTGTTTTGGATGAAGAAGCATGCCAACATGTTTATATGGATTACCATCTAATGGTAATTTTTCTATACCAGCTTCATTGTCATTGCAAAATACGAGGTAATCAAAATTATGATCTTCAGACCTTTCCATCTTAACAGGAATTAATTTTTTTATAGGACTGCTATAGACAGGAGCAAGGTATGTAGCCAGTGTCATACCAGTTTCATAATTCATTAATTTGTATTTATACTGCGTTTGGAAAAAAGTTTAAATTTTAATTGTTTAAGATTTATATTTAAGTTTTTATTAATAGTGACATTTTTCCAATTTGTAATTATCTAGTATTCAAGCAGATTTGCAATAATCAATTACCCCCCCAAGTTCCAAATTCGTTAACTATGAGAATTCGGATAGGAATTGATGTCATTTGCTACGTGTTACATTCCTAAATAGTAGCTTTTGACGGAACTTGAAATATTTTTAGAAAATTTTTAAGCCTAATAACTAGATAATTAAAAATTTGCAACACATGTTTATTGTTAAGGCAATATATAAATATTTACTACTAGATGTGTAATATATAAATAATTCAACTGTTACCATGCCAAATTTCATCAAAATCCATCCAGTAGATTTCGTGTCATCGGTGCACAAATTATCATACAGACAGATACAAATTCTGAATTCGTTGTTATTCCTTACACTAAATCAATCATTCTTAAAATATTTTCCTAGTACAGAGTTCACTCTATTACAATTTTATTATATATATGTATATATATTTATATACGTGTGTGTGTGTGTGTGTATATATATATATATATAAATAGATTTATTCATTATGTACTAAATGAATTAAAACACTGAAATATATTAGAAATCAAGAAAATAGATTTTGTACCTCGTTCGTAGTTATCAGAATTATAGGCCAATTAGTAATTTGACTATTCTCTGTAATGTAAGTTGGAGTTGGCCAATTTATGAGATAAGTCGGTATTGCAATTTGGTCCACGCGGTCCATGCTAACAACTTCTAGATACTCCCCACTACTTGCTTCTAGGTCATAATCCACTAAAATCCTGTCTTCTCCATAAGACATCAGCCGGAAAGACCCTGTGGCATTCTTCGTGCCAGGGAAGAATACAGAAATTATAGGACTATAGTGGGCTCTGTGTTTCCCTATGAAACTCCAGTTATTAGAGTTACAGTCATAACCATAAACGCATATTGTATGCCCAACATCCTGGAAGAGTATAAATCAAGAAGGACCAATAATTTTATGGACATAATAAAAAGGAAATATACACTACTAGCTGTTAGCGTGATTTTGCCTTTGTAAAAATATATGTACCTATATGTTATGCTGCCTTAATTACTGAAGCTATAAATGCCGAAACGTACGGTGTATCTTTTATGAGACTGAAAACAAAAGAGAATATGAAATATAAAATGCCATTAGAACCGGGTTTAGCGGAAGTACACGGAAGTTTACGGAAGTAAGATATTAAAATGATTCTACCTACACCGCAAGTAAATGGAACAAAAACCTGCAACTCTATGTTCATTTTTCCTGTCCGTGTAACACCAAACTTATAGAACTTTAAGAAGTTAATTGTTTTTGTTTCTTTATTTTTTAAGTTTATTATAATTTAATACGACTGATGAAAAGATGTAAGAAACAGTCTGTGGTCATTATAAATACTTTAATAAATGATACTTATACATTAAAACGCATTTTCAATTAAATTCATGGTAAAAAGTAAGTGAATGTGTTATGTCTCATTGTAGAAAATAGATAGCCGCATTGTGTACATACCTGTGTACACAATGAGACAAATCCCATTTTTTAAATAAAGCCAAATTTATAGGAAATGTATTATAAGTATCGAAAAAGTAATAACACCTGTCTATAGCCAAATAAATTTCCTATTTTTATTAAAAAAAAAATATTCCTACTTCTATAAATAGCCCAGATATGATACTTTGAAATTTGGGTGTCTCATTGTTAGACCAGTCACCCTAATCAAAAATAGATCACATAGTGAATGTAGGAAGATAAGGAATTGATATATTGATGGAGAAGTTAAAGCAGCAGCAGTGCCATCTAGCAGTGTCTAGGACTATTTTTCAGGACGAAACTGTGCTACATGTTAATCCGTAGTATGTTCTACTAGTGTGCCGTTTGATAAATATCTTTCATTTCTTTAAGAGGTATTAATTAGGAGAGATTAAATTTTTTTCTATTTTACCAAACTAAATATTTTGATGAATTACCATTATAATTATGAACTTTTTTGTATCTTTTATGCTAGAGTGCAATATTGAAGAAAACATTAATTTGCATTTTATTGTGTTCACTACTGCCCGCTCTTTGTGAGTCATTGAACTGCAATGATTCACAAATGACTCACAACTGGCGGGAATGGAGAGAAATTAGGTTGTATTAACATTGTCTCTTCATAATTATAACTGGTAAACTATACAACTGAGGATGTAAATTGGACAAATCAATTTATATTTTTTTTTAACTCCAAAACCCCAGGGAAGGAAAGCAAGATCCCTCGATAATGGTTATTCTTATTTAACAAGGAAATTACAGATGATTAAATCTACAATGTAATTAGTAAATTAAGAACTTAATTTAACAAACTGGGTTAGGCAAAATTAATTTTAACTCACAGATAGAGCAAGGAACATTGAATCTACACTATAAGTGCACTGTTTAATTCCATAGCGTGTGTCTTTATACGGTTTCGAAATCTGAACATCAAGAATGCTCGCTTCGAAGAACCATAATTCACCATTATCCAGTCCACATGCTAAATGAAAGCCTGTAATGAAAAAAGACAGTTTATTTACATATGTCAAAATCTTCATGCTATCAACAATGTGAAATGAAATAATATAATCAAAATTAAAGCTGTAGAATCTAATTTGCCAATCTGGCACCTAGGTTCCTCCCAGCTCAGTGTTATATGATGACATTCAATAGCTTTATAAGATATTGAAAGTAATCAAAATATATATTTGCTTGTTAACAATGTTATATTATTAAACAAAAATATATTTGGCATTCTTCTAAATAGTGTGTAGTTTTTAGCTGATGATCTAAGTAAAAAAAAACTAACAATATTTCAATACAGTTGTCATTTTCTCAAATATTATTTACAATTATTATATACTGTAGAAGGCCACAAGAACAAAAATAGATACATTAATATTTTCAATCATAATATTATGGTCATACCGGAAGGAGATATTTGAAGGCAGGTCACGGCCCTGCTTCTTAGTTGATCGTTATCTTGTTCCATTTGTATAATACCCATGCCCTTATCACTAACTGAAGAACCTGAGTAGACAGTCGAATCATAATCTATGGAACATCTTTTTAAAGATTTTCTTGTCTCGTAATTCAATAACTCCAATTCTCCATTTTCAAAGCCTAAATATACAAGAGGCCTGAAATTATGGAAATACATTAGAAGAGGAAGGAGATGGTATTCAATTAGATGTATTTTGGCAAACTATGTGGTGGAGGTAAAATACTTAACCTTACATAAAGATACATAGAGAAACTGAAAATGGCCTAATTATTTAACAGGGAAGTAAAGCTTGACGTAGCTATTAAGGAGGGTAACAAATATATTACGTAATTTAAGAAATAATAGAAATATACTACAGAATATTTATAGAATATGATAGAAAACATATTATATTTACAGAATAATTATAGAAAACTAATCAACTATCCATATTCCACATATTTAAAAAGCATCTGTATAAATACAATTTTCTAACTAACTCGGTCACATCCATATATTTGCCCATATGGACTAGGAAGGAAAGATGGAGGTCACTTTATTACCACAGAAGATAAGAACTTTAACGTCATTGAATATAAAGGGATTATGTTACGAGTTAATATTAAATTAGTTTTTTGACAAAAGTAAACACTTTATTGTCTTTATGAATATTAGAATTCTTTTATACAACACTCTACACCAAATATAATCATTACAAATAATTTTGATTGATTACAATAGGTAAGCTATGGAGACTTCACATAAAATAATGACAGCAGGGTTACCAAAAAATTGGTAATTTATCATAAAATGGCACTGATAAAATTTTGCATAGCCCTATTAAAAAGACTTAATCTTTCAGTCAAGAAAATGTGAATATGTGGAAACATGATTTTTTACTTATAAATTGAATGTTGAAAGAAAAAGCAAAGTTTTACCAAATAAAAATGTTATGAATCAATGATATTCCAAAATCAAACAATTTACCCTTGAACCGATGATTGCATAAACTAACCTCCGCACCTAAAATTAATTACAGTGGTGTAAAATCAAAGCAGAAAGAAGGATTAGCAGCCCTCGAAGAGGCAAATTGATGACATTACCAATGTCTAGTGCCTTGAAAAAAATTAAAAGGGTTAGAAAAATCCCTTATCTAAAAATAGATAATAAAGAATTAAGGAAAAATAAGTTACATTTCTCAATAGAAAAAAATTACAATGACATAGAAGTTTGAAAGCAAATTCAAAGCAAACTTTAGTTTCGCAGGGGTGTTTTTGAATTTTGTTTTTGAAAACTATTTCTTTGATATCCTTCACAATGGATTAAAATAAATTATTTATTCAACATTTTCATGTAAGACTTATTATAATACTTTAGGATGGATTGTAAAGCCCTTTCTTTTGTACATTATGATTTCTCAGGATTTATTATGGAATGTTAATTAAGAATTTGTGGCTGAAAATTAGACTTCTAATGCAAAAATTACCAAATAAGAAAAATATGTTTTCTATTAAATGTTGTACTTATGTATACATTATATCTTGACGTCTTTTCTAATTTATATTTTTTCACAATGAACAAAATGACGACTATCAACCGTCATATTGTATGGATCATGATGTCACATATCTAAGGACACCCAGAAAATTAAGACGATTCTAATAAATACCTCATTATCGAATTTTTAATATCCGTTCTGACTCTAGAGAGTAACATCTGGACAAGTTCACACAAATATAAACATAGACTGATAAACACAATACCTTCTATAGTTTGCTGCAGTCGGGTAAAAAATAAAAAATTTCCCATTTTACACAACCTCATTTAACACAGTTTTGTTATTACAGGATTGTTTACTGAATAGTGAGCGGAAATCAGGTCACTTAATAAATTTAGGACAAATTATTTAAGATGGTTGATAAATTACTACAAAATTTTAATTCTGGTGTTGCTTTTACATTCAGTGATATTTTAAGTAAAAGCTAATTATTAAAGAAAATTTTTTCATTTTTATTGAATTTTCATTAATTAGTGCCAAAAAAAATACATATTTTGCAAATGTTTTACACAAAATGTTTTTCTACACATTTTTTAAATTTTTATCCAATACCATATCTTGTACGAATATTCAATTACTTACAGCTTTATACGTCGCATTATCTGAATTAAGTCAAATCAACATACAAAATATTCTGAAAAATAAGTTGAAATGCTATTGAGTCAATAATATAGACAGTCATATTGTTCTAAAAAAAATAGGCTTACTTATGCGGATGAATGGTGAAAGCTGTGATTGCTACTGAATTATATGCCAACAGCTGAGTATAGCTCATCTTTACAACGTTGTATAGCCCGAAACCTTTTGCACTAGACGCTGAAAAGAGAAAAAAAAATTAATGGAAAAATCATTGCTTGAAAACAGGCTAACTTCCAAGTTTAATTCAGACATAACCTCAATAAAAACTTCTTGTCATTATTTGACCATGAAACAGTTAGATCTAAAGTACAAATCATTGGCGTTGAACAGCAACAAGAGAGGCAAAAAGGCAAATTTAAGTCTTAATAGCTTAGCTTTTACAATTACATATTAAATAATACAGGTTATGAACCAACACATTTGTCAAATTGGACACTATTATAGAATGCAAAATAAAAATGACTGGATCCTGTAGAAAACCTGTAGAAGTGTATATTTTGGTACATTTCACATTATCGATGGTAATATTACTTTTTTTTATATTGAAATATTTTTAAAAGTTATATTTATAATGATAGAAAGCCTTGTTAAGTAAAATACTATATTTATGCGCAAAGTGATTAATTTGTTGTAAATATTTTTAATATTGTATTCATATTGTCATTCTTTATTTACGTGATTGTCATATGTATAGGAGAGTATTATATTTGCGTTAATTTATATATAATTGTACAAACACATTTCGTACAGTAACATTTCGGATAAACAATGTATCGAAAGATCTGTTTTGATCACGCAAGCAACACTATGTAAATGATAATTTTGTAACACAACAATAGCAATACAATGTATTAGATCATAGAAATTAAAACGGCAATGCAATAAATATGTACATTGCTATTAAATAAAAAATGAGATTATTTAAAATACTTCAGCCATACAGAACTGTAATGAAAGAAGTATGCTTGAATAGCAAGGATACATTTATTTTTGTTTTGTTCATTTTACCATAGCTGTTTTGTTCATTTTACTACACATGCCAGTAGTATTTAATACCAAAAGTTTATATATAAAAGCAGATTTTAAGATATTTTGAAGTGTTAATATTATAAGTAACGAGTAAATTCCCTAGAAGCCTATTACGAGACAAAAGTGTATGTATATATATATATATATATATTCATATATATATATATATATATATATATATATTTATATATATATATATATATATATATATGTATATATATAGAAGTACAGCTTTATCTGCATGTCTTTTTTAGACACTTAAAATGTCGGAGAACCCGATCCCTTCAAGAAAGGTTTTCGTCAATGAGGGCTTTCTTTCTAAGGTGGTCATAGAGGCCATCAATAAGACCAAGAAGAAGGAGCAGGAGTTGAGGACCTCAACGCGAAATGAAACTAGTGGCCAACTCGAGAACATTGACCAGGGGCTGCCCGTAAGGCTTGGTCCTTGGACAAATTTCACGAAGAGGTCTAACCACTTTCACGAAGAGGTCTAACAGTATTTTTGGCGCTTTGTAAATGTCTAATAGCGAAATTATGAATTTATTAGCTCCCAAATGCCAATAGGATTGGTATGAACGACTCAAGTTTACTTGTAAACTATAAACTTATCTAATGTTCTAATAATGTACTTTAAATTTTTTTCCTAGTACATATATGAATTTGTACGCTTAGCTTTGTATATTATAGAAACACATGTGTACAAGTGGATTGATCATTAATTTGAAATAAAAAAATTATTTCAATTTTTTTAAAAAGTTGTTATCTAACTTAAATATAATCTTAACAAAATGGTAATAGGATTATATAATGAAATTTCTTATATATTTTAAGTGTTTAAAAATTAAATATGTACTTACATATAACAAAATCACGAATCATGAAGAATTCTTTTCCTACACTCGCGTCAGTGGGCAATTTGGATTTATAATAAGCTGTTATCAAACTTTGCTCACTGTGTTTACAGGCGCAACGGTCCTCTTTGAACTCTGTCAGTAGAAAAGCTTTTATAGAAATGTATTGTAACAATATTTAAAGATAATTTCTTTGATGATTTCACTGACCATAGTACATATTAAATAACAGTTGTGTTCTAGAACAACTGTCTCAAGTAACTCTTAGCAAAAAAATGTAGATGATGGAAAAGATTGATGTTTTTATTTTTAGAACCAAACTCAAAAAAATTTTATATATTAAAATTTTTAAAGAAAATTTAAAAACTATCATGTGTTTATTATCTGTTTTAAAGACGTTGTTATTTGAAGGAGTATTAAAATAAAGGTAATTTTATAGATTTACAGAAAGGTAACAAAAATTAAATAAAACAAAAAACAAAAGAAAATATTTATATAAAAAAAATAAATTTCTTAAAACCTAAGAAAAATAGGGTGAAGTATTGGCTTATTTTTATAAAAACAAGATAATTACAGGTTATTTCCATTCATTTAATCTCATTTCCGAGGCATTAGAAAACCAAGCATTTAACAACTACTATGATCGCACACACATCGATAGGCTGGATTGTTAGTAGACCAACTGCTAGACATAACCACTCCTTAAGACTATATGTACCATCACTCGACAATTTGGAGCAATGGTGTAATCTCATTCGGTAAATATTCCATTCCACCATGAAATTTTTGAGGAGATAAATTATGTTAAGGATTGTGAAAAATGATTACACAAATTTGATAATTCGTAATGACATTATGTTCTGATTTGTATAAGTATGTACGTGACAATTGTTTAATGATTACTGGTGATTTATTTGTAAATTATTTTCTATGTATACATGGTATTTTTAGTTATTCATACAAATTGGTTTTTCATTGATTTTTCATCAAATGATATGATTTACTAAGTAATGTTTGAATATAAATTTTTTACCACACTCACATACTTAGCAAACTACAAAGGTACAGCTATTATTAATTTATTTTAATTTTTGAGGATACTTATTAAAAATATATTTCAAATAATACCTTTCATAAGCTTGTTAGAATTCCAATTTCGGCTAGATATATTGAAACTAAAATTAATAATACTGCCTAGTTCCATATCGGAACACCAGTACAGCAACTTCAGTTGGTTGTCGTAAAATCTAATTTCACCAAGTTCATTTCCCGTAATGAGAACACTGAAATAAAAAACATTTAAGTATTTGAAATGTTGCTAATCAGACGAGTATAGGCTTGAACTTTAATTAGAAAATAATTTTCTGTGTTACGCGCAAGGGAGGTTTTCTACATAAAATTCAAATTATAATATTATTAGTAATTACAATATAAAAAGGATCCAGGAAAAGAAAATTTTTCACCTATAATGTCGGAATACGAAAATAATTAGAGTGAAAATGATTGTTTTCCAAGTAGTCGGAGTGACTTTGTGGTGCGCTCACAATTTGGCGTAATGCAAATTTTGACTGATAGTGATAATAGTAACGATAACAATTATTTTGCTGATACGGAGGACCGGTACGGACTGCGAAAATACGATGTGACATTGATTTCAGTTTTTGTTATAATTTTTGTTTACAATATATATTTCCATGATTTTCTTTGTATTTTATTATTCTTGTACAAGTTTTTATTAAGAAAACACTGAAAAAATTATTAAAATTAGATAATTTTTGGAAAAGATACAGTTTTTTTTCGAGACAAGGGTAAATGACATCAAAAACAAAAGATTTCTTTGGCATTTTGGATTTCTTTGGCATCTTAGTATATATGAATAAAAAACCATGGCACTAAAACAGTTAAATGTGGAAAATTAGAAGTGTTAAATGCAAACTACAAAAGTTTTTAAGTAATTCTTTAGAGAAGATTTTAATGGATTGTTTACATATTTGGGAAAAAAATCAGCAGTCTATGAAATGAAGAAAAGGCAGGTAGGTTTAAAAAAATAATTTTTACTAAGGAAATCAAGGAAGAAGAAAACAAGAATAAATTTGAAATTGTGTTAAATGATTGCGGCCCGTCATAAGACATTATAAGAAACAAAATCAAGTCACGATGTTACTGTCCAACTTTTGTTAGCCAATGGCATTAATGTTTCATTACTTATTGGACAATACTGAAAACCACCAAAATCAAAATGATGTCCATAAAATATTTGAACTTAACGAAATATAATTTTTTATTTATGATTCTATAATAGGTTTACACCACTTTTTCTTACTTAAGACAGTTTTTTTATAGAATTACATGCAAACAAGATAGGCTACAAAATGATCTAAACTAAGTGCCAAGTCGATTGAAATGACTAATGAAGACAAATCAGAGCTTGTCCTTAATGCCCCAGTCATGTAACTTGGCGAGGGAGTCTGCTGCCTGATTCTCTAACTCTCTGCGGCTCACTCATCCGACAAACAAGACCAGTGGAGTATCATCTGCATATACGATAACACTGCATCCCTGAAGGGATATCGCGAGGTACCATCAAACATAACACTCCACAAAATTTGTCCAAGGACCAAGCCTTGCGGGCTGCCCCTGTTCAATATTCTCGAGTTGGCCACTAGTTTCATTTCGCGTTGAGGTCCTCAACTCCTTCTCCTTCTTCTTGGTCTTATTGATGGCCTCTATGACCACCTTAGAAAGAAAGCCCTCATTGAGGAAAACCTTTCTTGAAGGGATCGGTTTCTCCGACCTATGTCTCTTTCCCCTAGGTTCATCTCTCTCACTCAAAAAAAAAAACACAAAAAAGCGAATAAAAAAGAAAAAGCTTACATATACATACACACACACAAACACACACACACACACACACACACACATATATATATATATATATATATATATATATATATAACTCCACAAAACATATAAAATGTATGTGGGTATATTTAGGTTTAATTTTTTAAAAAATCATCTCTAAAATCGAAAATAATTTATCAATTTCAAAACTAAAACGTTTAAATCACTCAGTCTATTAAAACTTAACTCACTTTATTAAACCTTAAGTCTATTAAACCTTGTTTCAGGGCACTCTTCCAGAAAACTGCCATTTTCCAGAGAAAAACACACTTGCACTCTAATACAACGTGTTCACTTTCACTGACACGGCACAAAAGTCTCTATTTCAAATTAAAGTCAAAAACTTAAAATTACTATATCAATCAATGGATAATTGATTGGTAAGTAATTGAAAATTAGATAAGAATGCACTTTTAATATTTTTTATTTTTTGTCAAACGAGGAGCCCCTGCAAGCGTAACCGTACGCACGAAGCTGACGGACAGACTAATGAAGACTGTACCCTTGTATGTTACTGGAAAAAATCGAATGTGTGAACGATCCTCAAGAATCCTCAAGATTAATGTTACAATTGTTTGTGCTAATTGCATTCCACGCATTTGCATGTATTGAAATGTTGCTGGCTATGTGTACTACATTTCTAGACAGAGGTTTTGAAGAAGGAAAAAGTGGAATATTGCAGAGAAATACTGAAATAAATATAATAACAGTAAATGAAATCACAAGAATTCATTTGTGATAGCTACCAAAACCTGATTATTATACTATGACTTCCTTTAAAAATCCTATATTAAAACATGAATGCTTCAAATTGAGAAAAATCCAGTATTGTCAAAACAATCACAATCAATGAATCAAGAAATGATTATCAGCGTTATAGAAGCATTTAGGATATTATTACCCGTAATAAATCATAAACGTTTACACTTTCTGAAAAGAAACTTCTTCAAAATCGGTACAGCCTATGGAATAGATCTATCCAATTATAATAGGAAATTTGCAATTTTAACTTGAAGCAACGAACAGTTAAATGTTTGCTGTTTTTCTAGTGATATCCAACTGATGATTTGATAAGATTTGCGATAGTATATCTTAAATGTTTTGGCAATATATTTTTCTTAAGTCTGACAAAACTTATGTACCTAAAACAGTCTTTCACAATTATTTTATTTTTGATGGACAATATTTTCCACTAGAAAAGATTATTTGAATCTGGCTGATTTAAAGAAATTATGCATCTTGCATAAGATTAATCCAGTATATTTGTAGGATGAATCCAATAAATGAAATAAAGTGTAAAACGTTACTTACTTATCAACGCTATTTATAACCTTTATCTTCATTTTCTCTAGTTTCACTTCTTTTATAAAACGTATTTCGCTATTTTCAACTGGCATCGCATTTCTCTGAAAATTTATATTGTATCCGTACACAAGAACAGATCCCTTGGATGTGGCAACCAAAATTTGTTTAGATTCTGATACATATACGTGACTTGTTAACTTTCCAAAATCACCTATGTTTCTCATTGACGGTTTTGTAACAAATATGACGTACTTGTCCTCTTTTACCATATCAATTGTTGAAATCAATGGTCTCGGAATGTACTGTAATATATTGCATTTTAAGAAATCATAAAATTCAATATTCACAGAAACAATTCTATATTCTCAGAATAACTTTTATATTCTTTGCTATATACGAGTAAAGTTCTTGAAAAATATAAATTATAACAAAGAAATTGAAAAATATATACATATTAACATTAATACAAATTTATAAGTTATAAATGCAAACAATATTACTCCTATATAAATCTCCCATAGAATACAGTTTCATAATCATACTTTTGTTTTTCCAAATAGCAAATACGCTTTGGTCATAATGCAAAACTCCTCTGTGCAATCTGGGTTAAATGTGATTCCCAATACAGAATGCGCTATATCATCGAGTATGAATTCTGCTGTAAAAACAATTTGAGTTTTAAAACTGTTGCATAACTTAAAATAGGTAGTTTTGTAGAAATATATATAAATATATATATATGTATATATATATATATATATATATATATATATATATATATATATATATATATATATATATATGTATATTTGTACGTATGTGTTTGTGAGTGCACGTGTTATGGATGGAAGTCAGAGTGTGCCTACAACTAAGTCTAGCCAGATAGAACTAGGTGCAAATGATTATTATTGGTTAAAATTTGCTGTTTTTTTTTCTTAATAGCTACAACCAGATGTAGCTGATCGCTATTGAATGAAGCTAGGTCCAACTTCATTTAAACTGGTTCCAACTAGAACTAAGTGTAGTCAGTTCATATCTAAACATGTGAACATATTTGGTTGCATTAATCCCCCTTCCCTCCTTCCGACACACGAGTGCACATAATATGTTCGCTTCAATTTATGACTAGTATGTTGGATTACATATTACTGGTCATGAGTAAGTTGTCTTTGATACAAAATGGTGAAGAACAAAGCAGTTAAGGTGATGGAGATGAATTTATATAAAGAATTTAATTATATGTTGGCTTCAAAACTTAACAATACCGAGTCTTACATAATTAACGTTCAATATATGAAGATGTTAAAGAAGACAGAAAAGCTATAAAATGTGCAATGCCATTATTTGTAGTAATTCTATGTAAGTGATGTAATTCTATGTAAGTAAGGAACAAAGAATATATTTAGAAATTATTCGATATAATTCATGAAATACATGACTTTTGGACATGGTTGAAGAAATTAAATGATTGAGAAAGTAAAAATAGTACACAAATGTAACAAAAAATGCTGTTTTATTGTATCTTCGATTATGTAAATCATGTCAAATGAAGCTAAATTCTAGCAAAAAAGGTCTCTTTGTGAAATCTCTTTTGCCCAGCAAGATGATTAGTTGACATTGAGTCGATCTAATTGACAGACAAACAAACCCTGATACAACTTATAGATTTATTTTAGTTTATCAGGACTAACTTGCACAATTCTACATCTTTACAAACTAAAACTGTAGAAAAAGTATTAAAATGTTTGATACATTTTGTATTTTTGGAATTCTTCCAATACTGTAGTCTGATAATTGTCAGGATTTTGCAAATTGAGTTGTAATTAGGCATGAAGCTTACACATAGTAAACCTCGTCATAGTCAGTCAAAAGGTAGTATTGAGCGTAAGGGGTATTAAATATTTTGATGGCTGGGATGAAAAATTTTCTTTTACTTGATTTTAACTGGGCATTCCTATTATAAAGCCAATTTTGAAAAATTTGGTATTGTTCTTGTAAGCCATAAGTAGGAAAGTAATATTCTTAGGTACCTATGTTTTTTATCCCCGAATTGAATATGGTAGGATTACAGGAAAGCTATGTACTGTATTTATTCAATGGGCCAAATATAGGTTTTTCTTCTGGCAAAATACACCTAAATAAAAAATTGCTTTTTTTTATTAGATTATTTCTAATCATACGTTAATATAGAAAATTTTTCAAGAATATTATTTCTTTACTAGATGAAGCTATCATTAGCTACTTTCTAGATTTAGGAAATATACAAAAGGACATGACAAAATTACAACGGTTTCATTTTTGACATTTGACAATTGGACTATAAAAATTAAGACCAAGTTGAAACTATTACTAAATTCTGTTCATAGCAACACATTTTCTATCCACAATAATTATAGAATAAACTTAATATTATGATATAACATTAATAAAAGTTAACACTTAATATTATGCTATAACATTAATAAAAGAAATAGTAATGAACTATTAATAAGCAATGACAAACCACCAGGGCGAAAAGTATGAAAGATACGAACAATTTGGTTTTGCTAGTCCGTATGACCATATCCACCATCGGAGAGTTGGCCGTTGCCCATTAGCTAGTGTTATTAAATATTTGGCATCTGGACTGAAAGCCAATATTGCAATTGGCTGGCCATTATGTGGGTCTAATATCGTTCTTCTAGGAACAAATTTAGAATCCCAAATAACGACCATATTGTCATCTCCAGCATCAGCTGTCACTAAGAAATCTCCCTTGCTATCTCTTGCAATAAAAGCCACATAGTTTTTCTGAAAATATCATTCAAAGTAAATTAAATATTTTATATACATTGAAAAAAATTCTTTGTCAATGCGTGATTCCATATTTTGAATCAAGCGTGCTTTAGAAAATTAAAAACATTTACTACTTATAATCTGATACAGATAGGTTTTTTGGTTAAGGGTTAACATGAAAAATTGTAAAAAGAAATACTCCCATGGTTAATATAATTAGATTAATTACGAACTTGAAAAAGCTGAAAATTCTAAAAGTAAATACCTTTATCAACAAAACTATAAATGCTAATAAAATGTAGACCCTATGAAGGATAATTTCAAACTTGAAAAGGCTAAAAATGCGAATAGTAAATATCCTTATCAACAGCTCATAGGCAGTTTGACATATCTTTCAGTTCCTACTAGACCAGATATTTTATGTTGTATTTGTTAATTAGGTGTATTTAACAACTGTAACAGTGGCACACATTGGAAACATGCAGGGTTAAAATACTTGAATTATCCAAAATTTTGTTTAACTTATTTAAAGGTAATTCAGATATTGTTGGATATGTAGATACAGTATATTTTTTTAACTTTTTTTGTTATGTAGTTTCTTTTAAATGTAGAAAACAGCAGACGGTGACTTCATCTAATGTACAAATTGAATATATAGCTCTTTGTGAAACCAAAAAAAACAATATTTTTGAAATGTCTACTACCATAACTTATGACCAGAAAAAATGTAACAAATAAATTATTAATATTGTATATGAAAGTGATAAATGCTCAGTTTTTTCTAGAATGATTCGTACTTATTAGCTTAATTTTAAGAGTTACTAACAATGCTATTAATTTTGAGAATTTGAAAAAGTTTTAGTGCTATTGAGGAACAATAAACAATCCATTTTCTTAAAGATTCCTTGATACCTTATATATTGCAATCTGTACGGAGTGACAAAAAAGAAGACACTAAAATTCTTTATATTTGGTCATTACTTTATACTTCATTACATTTCATGAATTTCATTCTCTATATATATAATAAACTTCATCAATAGGCTGAGATTTTGTAGTTTTTGTTTTTACGTCATTGAATTTTGTTTATTTAAAAACAAATTATTTGTTTTTTTATTATTTCTCATTTATTATACTTTTTCGAATCACTATGGCTGTGCTAAATACAGATGGACAGACTGTTTTTATTAAACTTTTTCTGCGTGTGTCTTATATTTACATGTTATTCCTTGAGAATCATTATGTTTCATCATATATATAAGTGTAAAAGTATATTTTTATTATATGTTAAGTACAGATGATTTTTCATGCTCTAAACATTAACGTAGTAAATATTTATACTAAAACTATAATTTTTCAAAATAATGAAAACTAGCAAATTAAATTAACTCACGTGCCCTTGAAGATAATGATACTGTTTAAGTTTCCAATCATATATGACACCATAATTACAAGCCGCATAGAATATGTATGTTTGCAGATTTTTGTTGAGATTAATTACTGGAACTTCGATATTGAATCCATAAGTCCATTGTAAATGCTGAAAGTAACAAATAATAATTTCTCTAAATCAATTCTTCCATCTCATTCTCTATTATGGGGGGAGTTAGACAGAAAGACGCAGTATTGTTTTTTTATTTTTATGATGATATGTCGTCTTGTCTTCTCAAAATAGTCCTGATTCTATCGACCCAACAATCCTAGTTAAAAATAATTATACAAAAAACCAGTGTTTATTAAAAACATATTGCTTCTAAATAATATTTTTTTTACTGAAAAAAGTAGATTTAAAAACAATGCTTTTTTTGGTATAGGGAAAATTTAAAAAAAAGTAGAGTTGGTTGTCGAAATAAGCTTAATGAAACTTAATATCTTCAAATAAAGCCATGTTAGTGATTTCATTCAACAATCTTAGTATTGTCTGCTTGTGGCATTACAATCTCATGTACATAGTTTATGCAACGGATAGCAGGTTGGAGAAATTTATGCAACTAGTAAGTAAGTTGTGATTTCTAATTATTAATATATCCACTTACAAAAGGCGTTGTCTTGTGATAAATTTGTGGTTGAATCAGAGACTTAGAGGGTGGGACAGATCTTGATCTTAATTGTTTAGTCTGGAAGATATATCCGCGAAATAAATCTGGTAAAGATTGTGAAGTAAGATTTCTTGATCTATGCCTTTGTTTTTGCATCATTTCTCCATGTTAATTGTTTTGACACTACAAGCAAAGCAAAAGGTGAGCAAAAACTAAGAAATGCCACAACTATAAAGAGGCTTTCCTTATTTGAATTATTTTTTTATTTTTAAATGATATGTCAGATGAATATTAATTCAGGAAAGTTCATCCTAAATAATTTACTTTTCTTATCGAATAGATCAGGATGTTAGATTGTATTTTAATCATGTTATGGCATAGTTACTAAATAATAATTATAATGTAAATTATATGAACTGTGACCGTAGCGAACATATATGTAAGAATGTGGTAGATTACGTTACCAGTTTTTTTTCTAATATGTATCAGTGTCATAATACTTACTACATTCAACAAGCTCTAACAAGCAAATAAAATAATCCTTTGTTTTAATTCTATGATTTTAAAAATTTTGTTTACTTTTAATCAACTTTAACAGTCTAACCAAACACATACACATACATTTTAACATGTAAATAAAGTAATCCTTTGTTTCAATTCTATGATTTTAAAAATTTTGTTTACTTTTAATTGACTTTAACAGTAACCAAACACATACACATACATACATGTGTACAACTTCAGACCAAATTTATTCTTTATATACAATCACACATATACGCATACTTAATCCTAATCTGCAGCAAGAAATAAATAAAAAGGATAGCTAACCTATTGGTGAGTCGATAAATTGCTTTGCCAATGTAAAAAATACTAGATATTTTTCTACAAAATTATTTCAGATATATAATCATTTTCGTGATATTTTTTAATTATGTACATTAATTTTATTATCACTTATATTTTTTTCGTTCTATTTTGAAGTTCTATATAAATAAATGATTTAGCACACTACTGTCATAGTTCTCATTAGTATTGGAAACTTCCCCGAATTTCTATTTTTGTATTGATTGGGGTCTCGCGTTTTACTTTTAACTTCACCCTTGCAAATAGCAAAACATTAATGTACTCATCAACTGCAACTGGTCCAGATTGGTCACATATATAAATTTTTTTAACAATGATGTTTGATATTTTTAAATATTTTCTTTCACGGTCAGTTTTTTTTTTTCACATATCTTTAAAACTATTGTTAAAATAATTCATCTTAGTTATAATGTATTTTACTGATTTTATATAAGTTTTTAGTTTTCGAGGGGAAGTGAATGAAGAAACATCTTAAGCAAAAATACAACCTGTATTCACACATGCACGCATATGTATACATATAAATTATAAATATATATATATATATATATATATATACATATATATATATATATATATATATATATATACATATATATATATATATATATATGTATATATGGGTGTATTTTTGTTTAAGACATTCCTTTATAGGTAAATTGGACCATTATACTGAATAATAAACCCGCTTCTTATTTTTCCTATTTAGAATAATGAGACAAATCACACCTGTAATGAAAATTATGGAAAAAACATAATTTCAACACTTAGCGAATCATCACTTAATGATAATTAATTTTGAAATAAGGTTTTTTGATAGTTTTTGAAGTTTTATTTTAAAATTTCTCAAATTCTTTTATTACTAAGAAGTAATTGATTTTTTTATAACAAAATATTTTTTGTTCCCAAAAATTTCTAAATCATAATTATATTTAAACATTTCATTGATGTAAAGAGAACCTCCATAAAAAAAACTTAAGAAAAACCGCAAGTTTAGGTTGGTACTAAACAATTTTGTTCCCAAATAATCTTATCGTACAATATTCACAGCTGAATAAGATTTTAACTGCATCTCTTTGGAGGTGTCACACGAAGATCAATATGCATTACTGCAGGACGCTTAACTCTTTTAGTAAAGTTGAAAAAGGGTATCTTGAAAGATAAGAAACAATTTATTAATTGTAATCGTCTTATTTTGTACTTAAAAATCCATAAAAACTGGCCCACTATACCAATTTAATAACATTTATAAATATAACAATTCTTAAAAATAATTAATATATTCAGACCATGTTTTATGACTAAATGTAATTTTGACTTCAACTTCTACAATAGATATTTAAATATATTTATAAATGTACTATGAATAATATTGAGGACAATGATAAATATCTACTATGGGTAAAGCAGATATTCTGATTTATTTCTCAATATATCATTATCAATATAAACAAATGGTTCTGAGGCAAAGGTCAGTCTTTATAAATAAGTATCTCAGAATGTAGTACGGAGAAGGAAAACAAACGATGTGTAGTGACAATGAAAGCCTGTAGATTTGGCAGTTCAATATGTATCGAGGATTGTTGTTAGTCGGTCTTTATCTCTCACTTTTCGGTTTCATTCATAACCGGCCTATGTTTGTGAAAAATGAAGAGGTTCGTGTTGAGTTCAACTTATTTATTCACATGTTTTGCTGTATTAAACGAAATAAGATAAAATATCCATATTATTTTTTCTTCCTGTCTGATGTGATAGTAAATTGTCTAAAGTACATCTTTACTTTATAATTTCAATTTGTATTTTGGAAAACATAATTTTATTTAACTGTTAGTAATATTTTGTATTAAGATGAATGTTTTGAAAACTATTAGAAGAGTATTTTCATAGACTCAATTTAAATTGTAGAATAAAATTTTTTTAAAGTTATCTTATATAGATCAAATAGTGATTGTTTTTACAATATTATTAATATACTAAAATATATTATATATAAACTTATCAACATATAACTTATCAACATATACAATATATTATAAATAAACTTAACAAAATATTTAATATATTACAATATATTAAATATTTTGAATTAAACTGATTACATTGTTTATATTATTATCTAATTTCGAATATTATTGCAGCTTTCATTCATGAAAAGATTTGGATATATCACTGAAGAGAATGGTGACATAGAATATGCATACACATGGAATTCTCTAAAAAACACAATAAAAAAAATTCAAAAGTTTGGTGGTTTGCCTCAAACAGGTGTGTTAGACAGAGAAACTAAAAAGGTCAATAAAACACGATACAATATTTATTAAAATAATATTATAGAGATAAAGTTTATTTCTATAACACAATATTTGGAACTTTAATTTTTATTGTAATTGCTATAAGGACATAACTTGTTCAATTTTCTTTCATTAACAAATGATCGAAGAATAAAAAAAAACAAGTAAATTATTTGACGCACTAGTTTTGCTGCTCATTTCTGTTACAATGAGTAACTCTTAAGATTGTCTGGTATTAAATATGCAACTTATGTTATGAGACCTACTAATAGCAAAATTACATAAACTCTTTAATTATTTTTTTTCATATTTATTATAGCTTTTCTCCAAACCAAGGTGCGGTGTGGAAGATATTTTAAGCAACCAAAATTTGAGACGTCAAAAAAGGTTTATAGTGGTTAACGGATGGAAAACAAGGAAAATCACATACTAGTGAGTTCACACTTCACCTAATTACATAAACTAACTATTAGATATTATCTTTAAACCATCATTCTAATGTTTTACTCATTCTGACAGTTACAAAAACTTCAATAAAGTTCTTGGTAAAGACAATTTAGAAAGATTAATGCAGAATGCATTTGATTTATGGGCTGAGTATGGAAATTTAAAATTTGTTCCAATCAATAATACAAATGCAAATATTAATATTGTCTTCGCTAAAGGTGAACACGATGACAGGTATGGATATTTTCTTTACATATCCTTTTATAAAATTATCTTTAAAACAATGTGGGAATGGTAGACTTTATGTTTTTATATTTTTAATTTTTTTGATGTTTTATTAAATATCAGATATCCATTTGATGGTCCAGGGAAAATATTAGCTCATGCATTTTTTCCCTTCCACGGTGATATTCATTTTGATGACGATGAACGATGGGGGGAAAATGAGAGTGGAGAGGATAATGGAATTACAGACTTCTATAGCGTCGCTGCTCATGAGCTTGGCCACTCATTGGGCTTGGCTCATTCTCCTGTGGAAACATCCATCATGTTCCCCTACTACAGAAAGCCACAAGGAGAATCGCTAAGATTAGGCTGGGATGACATTCAAGCAATGTATAAATTGTATAGTAAGTTGGAAATTAATTTTTTTTTATGAAATTCAATATTTTTACAAAAACTGATACCGAGTCTTGTTGCGATAGGGTTTTTGTGAGATGAATTATTACAAAATGAAAGGCGGGGTTTTTACCTGTACTGTCTGTTTTATTTTGATAGAAGATTGTGTAAAGTTATATGAAGGCAGAATATATTTAATTTATTTAAATATGTTATTTGTATATAATAATATTAATTTTGATACAATTCAATTTGGAAGCAGTGTCTCTGTAAACATGTGTGCATAGCATGTATATCTCGCAGGTGGCACGATCATCGGAACAATACATCATATTGACATCGGACTGGTTTACAGTAGCCTAAAGTTTGCTCTATATAAACAAACCTTATTGTTAAATCTTCCCACATAAGTAAAAGTGCATTTGTTTATGGGGATTCCAGTCTGCTAACCAATTATATTAAAATCAGACTATATTTACAGACTATTCAGAAAATGAAAAAGAAATGTTGCCTTTCAGACAGGCTTATTACAAAAGTAAAGTATCTGCCACATGACTGTCTGACCTTTCTTAAAATTCCTATACCTTTTATAAACATAGTAACATAATTTCTTTTTTTAACCAATCAACATGATTGTTTTATTTGTGCGAGAACAAATTCATTGAATTATGCGGAAACATATTTGTAACATAGGGTATTCCGAGGCAAAAAATAATTCAAGCCACATATTTTTAATTATGTGGAAGATAATATCAAAAATCAAATTTGAAAACACTATAAAAAAATTGCTTAATTGCTTACTTGCACAGAGAAAAAAAAATTGAATGTTAGTTACATAGAATAAATTTTTATAGTATAATATAATAATATAGAGATAAACATACTGATGTTTATCTCCATGACATAAATAAATAAATTGGTTTTTATAAAATTTGTTTTTTTCAGGTTAGAAATTTTATTGTCAAAGGTCTGCTTAAACGTTATTATTAATATATTTTCTGAACAAAAATTTTTTATACTCAATACCTAGGCATTGAGCATCAAAATTTACTTATGTTTGAGTCATTATCTCAGTACCTATGTGAACATTCACGTAGGTATTAATTATAAAAAATATTCTGATACTACCTACATGAATGTCCAATTTGGGTATTGAGATAATGACTCAAACATAAGTAGAAATCATAATGGGTCACTGAAAAAAATTAGATCTTAAAAACTGTGTTTTTTCATCTAGACCTGTCAAGTAGGAACAAAACTCGCATTATGATGGTTCTGTACACATTTTAGCACTTATAAACATTTTTAGCTATATAATATTTTTATGAAGCTACTTACAAAATTAATTTTTCACAACACAAATATATAGCCTATTGTATCTTTTACAGGCATAAAATATAGTGCATATTAAAAAATGATAAAATCCAAGATAAGATCTGGGAAATAGCTATAATTTTCCTATAATCTTTTAGTCAAATTTTACCAACCCTGTTTTTTTCATGATTTTTGGTTCAGTATTAGAAATATGGGGGATAAATGCTTGGGGGTAATTTTTTAGAACATTTTTTTAAATATACAGTTTAATATCATGAAAAATATTTTTTATTCCTCATAACAAGCCCTTTCAAATGATACTCCACTCCATATATAATATTAAAAAAAAATTTATAGGACTATTTCACCTCGTCTTTAATTCTTATATGAATATTTTTGGGTAAATAAGATGTAATACTATGTCAAATTTCAAACTTCTATGTTGGATGGTTTCTGAGAAAATCAGCTGTGACAGATAGAAATATTGTCAAGTGAGCAATCTTATAAGAGTTTCGTTTTTTCAGTATGAAGTATGGAATCCTAAAAACTGAAAATGAAACTTAATTTCAATATGTCCTATGACACTCTACTAGAAAGGATGCATGAAAAAAAATTCCCTTGTTTTACGCGTACAGGAGGTACAGTAAACGTATCTAATGATACCCCACTAGATAGCGTACAAAAAAAATTCAACCTCATTTCACAACTATGAGAAATTTACAAAACTGGAAGAGAATGATAGTATATTTTTTGAGAAAGTGAAAAATATACATTTTCTTTAAATAACAAGTTGAAAATATTAAAAATCTTCAGCCTCTTTAAAAGTAACTTAGGTACTGATTTTACCTAAAGTAGAACTCATGAAACACTATAAATTCATAGAACTTAACCTTAAAAATGGCTCACGAGGAGAAGCAAACCTTAAATGTATTTATATTGAGTTTAACCACCACAATTTCTGATTTAAAGTCTGAGCAAATTCAACAATATTGCATATATTTGGGTAGTAAGTGGTGAGCCTGTTTGGAAGTCTAAGTAAAGTTAATAGATATTTACATATGAAATTCAATTATTAAGGTGAGGATGAAATCACATTTATTTTTATTACAGTTATTGCAAATGAAAACATTAATAAACTGTGCAAACTTTCATGTAAAGAAAAATTTTTTCTTCCTTTGATTTAAATCAATGTGACCATCTTACAGGATTCAGGAACCCCTAGAGCAGCGTTTTCCATTTGCCAGGTCGCGACCCGGTACCGGACCATCAAAATAAAATACCGGGTCGCCACATTCCCGCCTTGTTTTCAAAATAATACCTACTATCGATCGACACATAGTAAATATTCGTATGCTCGTCGCCGCTCACCGCCGACTGACAAAAGAGCGCGACAGCGAGGTGCGAGCCCCGCGCTGCTTGCTGCTGCCCCCACCTCGCCATGCCGTCGCTCCACCAATCACAGACATTCCGCTCAGACAGTTTTAACGGGTTTTTGCAGTGTGATTTGAATTATTATTGAAACGATTATTAGCAACAATAACAATGGATAAATGGATAATAAAACAAAGTATCAGTTCCGGGAGCAGCACAAGTAAACAGTTGAGTGATCGTGAGTTATTACAGCCAAGTACAAGTTCTAATATTGATTCCAACAAACGGGCGCACGATAAACAGGAAAATGAATCTTCAAAAAAGAAAAAGGGGTCATGGCCCCGACAATATCTTAAAGATTACATTAAATTTGGCTTTATGGAGGGCACAGATAATAAAAAGTTATGTGTAATTTGCAATATAGAACTATCCAACGAATCAATGAAACCTTCAAAGTTGCAGCGGCATTTGGTACTAAAACATCCTGACTACAATGAAAAGCCAAAAGAGTTCTTCGCAAATAAGAAGAGAGAGTTAAATAATAGGAAAAAAAATACTCAGTCTATTTTTTCACAAGGAACGCAAGCTCATGTTAAGATGATATGTATATATATATATGTGTATATATATATATATATATATATATATATATATATACACATATATATATATATGTTTGTATATTTATATATATATATATATATATATATATATATATATATATATATATATATATCTATATATACATTCTTCTATCTAGATAATAATATTCATTGGAATAAATCCATCTGAAACAATATGTGTTACATTTAAGTCTATGAATATACATCGATTCAAACTGACCAATTGTGAATCGGACTTGCACGCGTAGGGTTCCGTACCAATATTAAAGTTGTAAGTTAGTGTTTCTCAAACAAAGGTGTTGCTGCGATTGGTACTGAAAGACAGAAGTACAAGTCAGAATTATAAGAGTTCCATTAGCTGCAGAACCCGAAAAAATATTAGAAGCCTATATTCAATGTATTAGCTATTATTCTAAGACAGCTAATTAAGTTATTTCACATATATGTAGATGATATTTGACTTTAAATCTTTACACTGTCTTCCACGATAATAAAACAAGAAAATGTTTGCACAGTACGCCACCATGAGGCCATTTTGAGTGCCACTCTTTTACAGGAAAAGACATAGATGTTGGTTATTATAGCCTTCTGTTTTTCTGGAACATTTCTGACATGTGTCACATAACCGACTTCAAACTATAGTTTTCAGGTTTATAACCTTTGAGAGAATTGTATTTTCAGTCACGATTATTCTTACATGATTGCACTTCTGCTTGCTAATGAGCTAAGATTCTGTCGCTATAACAGTAAATGTATTTTTTGTGGTAGCTAAAATGAATAATACCTTTAACAATAACTTTTCTTACAGTTGCAAGAGACCTAGATGAAACATCAGAGGAAAAAGAAGATGATCAAAGCAAAATGAAAGAATTAAATGGAACACAATACCCACCGATTGTCTCGAAGACGCCTACAAGTGAGACAAAATTACCAGCTGTACCTGATATTTGCGAGGCTCATTATTCAACTGTAGCGGTATTACGTAATAATCTTTACATTTTCGAAGGATTGGTTAGTTGCTTTTTACATCTCACTTGAAAAAAAAATCTCTATTGCATATCTTTATCTTTCTTATAGCTTGACATTAATTTTTTTGTTGATACAATATTTCAGTATTTCTGGCAGCTTTCAAGAGGAAAGAAATTCATAAAAGATGGACGAGCTCATCCTTTTCATCAGTTCTTTAGCGGGCTTCCACAACATGTACAACATATAGATGCTGCTTATGAACGAGCTGATGGCATAATTGTTTTATTTTCAGGTAAACATATTTATAGACGTGATGAAATAATTACTATTAGGAATTTGTACACTATGGCAAAATCATAAATTGGTCGCTCTATTCTATGTTCAGAGACATTGGCCAATATTCTTTTCTAATCTCATAATTCATATTTATTGTGAAATCTTTTCCATATTGTCTCTCTAATAATTTTCAGTTTTGGAAAACTAATTTGTTAAAGTAGGTACTCCATTTTATTTTAGTCAATTCGGCTCGGATTTCACTTCTCCATTTGAATTTCACACAAGTTATGAATATCTTTCGTAAACTTGTGTGAAATTCAAATGGGGTAGTGTTTGATTGAGTAGGTCGTGTAGAATGTTGTGCAAATAACACAAATTACTTGATTTCATAAATTTTTACAGTGGAAAAATTACTCAACTCAACTGTCCATATTACGAATTATAACTAAATATAATATTGTAGAAATTCAGAACTAAGTAATTTATGTCTTACGTATCTAGTTGGTGACAATATTTTTTTCCTCTATTTTAATATGTAATCCATTATATTATAATATTAATTAACAAAATGTAATATGTTACATTTACTATAATGTAAAAAAATATGTTTAAGATCTGAATATTTTTTAAAAAACAAATTAAGTAATACCTGCAGTATTAGGTGTAGTAAAGCGAAGTACTTAGATTAAATATAAAATGTAGTCTTGGTATGTTACACAATTTAGTTTGATTGGTAGAGATATGCATTGATAAAACTGGAAAAAGTAATATTTGAGATATGTGTCTAGTTTGCTTTCCATTATTCGATTGTGAAAGTTAATTGTAGTACACGTACAGTTCATAACATTCAGCCATCTGCCCTCAAGGTGAATCAATTTTTCTGAAAGATTTATCATTTAGTAATTTTTTAATTTTTTTCAACATAATGTTGGTACATTATGTTGAAAAAAATTCACTTCAATAAATCATCAAATACAATAGTAAAAATATTTGGTTCACTTGTTTTATAAATGATTTGTACTTCATTGCCTTTTCCCATTGTAGTTTTTGATATAGTATTAATTAATGCATTCCTGCTACATAAATACATTCTTCATGATGATTGTTTGAATGTTTTTTGTAAATAATTTTCATTAACAAAATATTTTTACTATAAATGCAAATCACTTACACAGGCCCAAACTATTGGCTTTTCAACGGAACTGATCTAATAGGAAATGAAAGATCTTTCATCGATTACGGAATTAAGGACCATTTAGAATCAGTTGATGCAGTGCTGCTATCAAATATAAACGAAAAGACATATTTATTTAAGGGAGATATTTTCTGGAGATTTGATGAAAAAACTCAAACTTTAGATGAAGGTTATCCGAAGAATATGACCGCTTGGCGGAACATACCGACAGGACTGACTGCAGCTATCATATGGCAGGGAGGTAGAGATAATTATATAAATATAAAAATTGTTCTTACTTGATAAGAAAATTTTTTACTTTCAAGTAATATTCACAGTGAACATTAATTGTCTAAAAAAATTGCACTTTATAATTTTGATACATTATCAAGAATTAAATGTATCTATTTTCCTAACTTCTAAACTGTAACCTGTAAGTCATTCATATAGATTCAATATCTGAAATAACTACTTTCTATACTCATTACCTTTTTCTTCTACTTTCTAAAATTAAATAAATACTGATTGCCATAGAAAGTTATTAAATAATTATAGTTAAAATTTTATAAATGCAACATACCTTGCTTGTAGGTTGCATTGCTCATCATTTCCAAACTAAATAGAATATAAAACGTTGCAACAAACAAAGTAAAATAGAAAAAAGTTGTTTACTTTCATATTCATAAACCAGAACAACAGCCATTTTTCGACTTATAAATAATTTTCTTGAATTCTTTAATGGGAGTATTTTCAAATTAATGTATGTATTACCCTAACCGAAACATATTGATGTGATATACAATGTTATAGTCAAGAGATATAAAGGCTTTATTATTTTGTTTCTTATATAATTAGTAGATGTCTAAAGAGAACAATACTGAGTCACCAGTCAAGGCTACATCTTTTGAGTGTAACGTTTTGAAAAATTCCTGCCATGTTAGACAAGATATTCATTCTGTTCAGTTTTCGAGAAGTATCTGTTAGTAGTTCAATATTTATTTTATTATATAATGAAAAGAAACACACTATATTTAGATTTTTTCTTATTATTTTCAGATACATATTTCTTCAAAGGACCACGTTATTGGAGATTTCATAACAAATTAGTGATTGCACATGATCACTACCCTCTACCAACAGCACAAGTTTGGTTTGGATGTGCCGAAACCCAGGAAATGTATCAGTACACAGGAAGATCAAGTGTAAATACCAGATATTATGTTCTGTCATGAGCATAGCCAGGTTTTATCTAGGAGGAGGCAATCGAATTGAAGTATATCTTAATCTATTATTTTTTTAAATGTTAAAAAATTCTATTGAATGTAACAATGCTAACTAGGGTGACCACTCTTATCATGCAATAGCCAAATTATTGCATGTTTTTTAAACTAACTTCCTTTATATTTTATAAGTGCTGTAAAGTACACCAAAATACTTTATTTACAAATATTCATTAATTTAAATGATTTACAACCATATTATTAGATTGATAAATAATGTTGGAAGAAGTATATATAATGCTGTTTTTTTCTTGAATAACTTTTCATCTCAAGTACTTTTTTTTACCCAAAAGTTTATTTGACACTTATTAACTTTAAAAATTTGTGGTAACCCTAGTGCCAATACTGAAAAGGCAAACATGAAGAAATTTGACATAGTCTTAAGAGACAATTGATACAAAATCAAACGTCTTGGGTCTATCACGTATCTTTTGAAAACATAATTTTCTTTGTGTGTTTATTTTCAAGGATTTCCAAGGTAAAAGAACTTGCATTGATGTTCGTATTCTAGTCGCAAAAAATGTTTCCTTGTTATGAGTAAATAACTATAAGTAAGGGAGTGTTTGAATCAGTTGTATATTGTAACCAAAATTGATTCCCATTCATTATAATTACTTATAGTTAACTATTTGTAGTAAAAACTTAGATTTTTTGCTTGCGTATTAGGAGTGGGCAAGTACCCTATTTGAACCTCCTTTATGCTCTGTATTCTATAATTGTGTATTTTTAATTTCTGTCATTTGTGTATTTTATGTACAATAATAAATTTTAGATTTCACATTCAATGACTTTTTCTAAAACCTTACTAAATGCAACATTGTCTTGAGATTTTAATAAATCGTTAAATAAATATTTTTTCACCAGATGATCAGATTTTTTAAAATTTTCCACCTAAATAATCCTGAACATGTTTGCTTTTCTTAATTTAAAAATATATTCATAACTTTTAATGTTTTTAAATATCCTATAAACAAAAATACATTATTAGTAAGGTGTGTAAATAAATCCTATTTTTAATTAGCGGGCAGGGAGTTTTTTGCAGGGATTTTTGGTTTGAATTTATTAGCAGACTAAATATGAATATAAAACTAAAATGATGCGACTCAGGAGGGGGTGCGTCAGCGCTATTTTGATAAAACCATTTTTGCAAATATCTAGGGAATAGTTGTTCCTATTAAAAAAATACATGAGACCATTTTTAAAGAAGAATGATCTCTCATTTTCATTTCAAATATTTTTTTGGAAAACTAATACTTTCAGTGTAATTACACTCCCAAATTTGTAGTATTTAGGGAAAAGTGCAAGACATTTTTGTAGAAAAAGTCCTTTCATTTTCATTTGAGATATTTTTATACGAAAATTTAAAATCTAAAATTTAAAATTATCTTCCAAAAAACTGCACTACAAAATGTTTAATTTCTCTTAAAAATTTAAATCTTTTTCTAGTGCAATTACTCAGAAAATATTGATTTTATAAAAAATTTATAGATCATCCCTTTTTTAAGTCACCTTCGAGATAAGATATTTGCAAAAAAGCACGTACCATGACGGCGGCTGAAGCACATACAAACTTTTTTATTCTCTGATCGAACCCATTAACTAATCCCACTCAAAAAATTACTATAGGATTTTAATGCACTATGAATCCTCTTTACGATATTCAGCCTTCTTTTTATATACATTATCTTGCTGAGTAAGAATATATTATAATTTTTATATGCACTTGTGTTACTAGTTATTATTTTTTCTAACAACAATTTTGTTATGTGCTAGTATGCTATTATAATAAAGGAAACCTTCAATTTTATTATCAATTTGTACTACCAAATCCTTGTTTTAAACAATTTTGAACAATAAAACTGATTTATTTTCTATTACATTAAAAGGCCGTAGCGGGTAAGAAGGATGAACCGCTCGGATCGAATTTCAATATTTTTAATTTGTTTCATAACATCCTCTGAGGTCAAATTGTTATTCAATAATTTTGAAAAAAATTAATAACAGACAGTTTGATATAAGTTAAAGATAAAATATAAGTTGTAGATATATCTGAAACATATTTTATAAATTTGGTCTCCATTAGTGCTTTTAATGGAAACCATCGGTCTTCAAACATTGTTTCGTTGGAAAGGTCTTTATTGACATCCGTTTACGGTTTTTCACTTTTAAGCCCCATCTGAGAAATACTTCAAAGTGATATGCAAAATATAGATTTGAAAAACCTAAAAAATCCTAGATAATCCATCAAAAATTTATTTTCGTTAACATGCATCAAATGTTTCAAACAATATGAAAACTACAGAAACCTATTTTATGTATTCAACCAGTTTTATTGTATTTAATGTGCTATTAAGACTTAATTTGAAATAGTAAAATAGACTGCAAATCACTTTTTCATCAATTCAAACAATAAAACGACATTATAAAGTTTTATTCATATTTATAGTAGCATTTATGATTTAAATCGGTAGATAATTACAACTGCATAATAAAGACAGTAAATTTGTTGTGTTTATAATTTGTTTGTAAATTTGTTGTGCAATTGTAAATGTTACAAATAAAATAAACCAGTTATCCATAAATATTTTTTATTTGTCTTTCAAGTTATATAACAATCATGATTTATACTGAGAATCTAAAACATTTTCATTAAAAAATTTATACTTTTAGACATAATACACAACATAGATATCTAATTAAGGAAATAACCGTAATGCTAAGGCATGCATGCTTAATTTAACGGGTTATCATTTTCAGTGTCTACTTTGTTTTTAGGAAATTTTAACACGACTCTAATTATAAGATTTTACTTGCTTAGACATGTTAGTTGAGGTATTAAAATAATTAAACCTACATAGTTTAAACAAAGATGCACCTTAATATCACTGTTAATACTTTGTAAACCTTCTAGAAAGTAATTTGAGTGAGGATATGCCATAAAAAAATGCCGATCCTAATCTTGCAAATGTTGCATTTGACGCTTTGATTTTTTTGCTGTTTTTTTTTATTGCATTTAATTCTTTTGCTTTAATGATCCGTAGATTATTAAAGCAAAAGAATAAAAGATAATATGAAACTACAGGAAAAGTGTTTATTTGCTATTTTAAATGTAAATTTTTCACAAAATTTTATATACCATTTCTTTGTACCCTATAGGGTAAGACATTACTATGAAACTATTGTCATAAACTAGTATTAATAAGAGAAAAACTATATTAACAATTTTTTTAACAAACACCAATCTGAGTTTACATAAAAGAATTTTATTTTTATAAAATATCTAATGAAAAAAATGATGGACTGACCCGTGGACAAAACAAAGATATTTATATTTTACATGGCATAACGTGGGTCTAATTTATACATATAATGAGTAGTTTCAATCCAATTGTTTTTCAATTTTAAATGAAATTGAACCAATTTTGAACGAATTGTATATCAAAGAATTTGAACTATGAAAGCTATTACATCATTTCTAGTGATAATTAATATAATATTTCATATTACAATTGTTTTTTTATTAGTTTGCTATCCATTTTAAATACTTCATTGTTTTCCTGTGTGAGTGTGTGCTTGTAAATATATGTATATATTAAATTGTGGAATGGCTAAAAAAGTGCAAATAAGCAGTAAATTTTGCATAGTTTACTAACATTTTGTATAAAAAGTTGTTTTGTCTCAAGTTTTTTAATTTGTATTCTGTAAATTCCCTTTCTAAAAAATGTTTTGTATGTAAACAAATAAAAACAAATTTCATACCTTAAAATGTATTTTAATTGTATCAATCACATAACGTGCTTTAACAAAATACAAAATACGTCTGTCGTAATGTGTTCTTACAAAATCAGTAAAAAACATTTCTGTATATTTAAAAACAATTAATACAGCTTTATTTCTTCTATTACGTTTGCTTTAAATGACTATCCGAGCTATGCTCTGCTTAAGTTGTATCTTACAAAAGTGGGAAATGAATTTCAAGTTTATTTGTGCACCAACAAGATGTTTTAGGGTGAATTAACTGCAGCAGGAAGCTGGATTTGGATCAGCACCCGAGCGCTTGGTGATCTTCAAACGAGTGAACTCCTCGGCTACAGTGGGATGAATGCCTACCGTGTTCACCAAATCATTTATCGTAATTCCTACTCTGAAAGTACAAAATTTAACAATTTACATATGAGCACAGCTTCTTTATTTTATTAACTGGCATTCCAGCATTGTTCTATTGTATACAACTGCTAAAGATAAGTCATGAATTTAAATTACAATACAATTGTTAGATGCATTATCAGTGCCATTACAAACGTCAACATCACGTTCTTCAGATTTTATTACATTCAATACACAAGCGCATAAAAAATACTAATACATATGACAGATAAATTATAAAATATGACAGATAAACCATGGAAGTTGTGTGAATTCTTGAGTGGTTCAAAAGATACATTTTGAGAAAAAGGTATCAAAAACAGTACCAGAACATATGGATGGTATCAATAATAAATAAATTGATTAAACAAAATATAAATAAAAACAAAGTAATGCAGTTGTAGAGAAATTTTTAGATATTAAATATTAACCGTTTGAGTGCCGACGAACGCCATCGCGCTCGTGTGCATACTAACTAAATTTTCTGCGAGTACGATGGCGCTCGCGAAATTAGTTACTGTTAAGCGCACAGTAGGGGAGGTTGCTCGCAAGCATCGCTAATTTTTTATGTTTCTACGTGTTACATAAAGTTCAAATTATAATATTATTAGTAATTACAATATAAAAAGGATCCAGGAAAAGAAAATTTTTAACCCATAATGTTGGAATACAAAAATAATTCGAGTGAAAATGATAGAATTTCAATCAATTCAAGTTATGAAGAAAGTGATAGTGGGAATGACATTCTAGTGCGCTCACAATTTGGTGTAATGCAAATTTTGAGTGATAGTGATAATAGTGACGATAACAATTATTTTACTGATACGGAGGATGTACCGGACTGCGAAAATACCATGTGATCTTGTTTTCAATTTTTGTTATAATTTTTGTTCACAATATATATTTCCATAATTTTCTTTGTATTTTATTATCCTTGTACAAGTTTTTATTAAGAAAACACCGAAAAAATTATTTTAATTTGATAATGTTTGGAAGTTACAGTTTTTTTCAAGACAAGGGTAAGTGACATCAAAAACAAAAGACATCAAAAACATGACATCAAAAACAAAAGACAGTAAAAAACCATGACACTAAAACGGTTTAGGAATACATATGAAATGTGTGCAAAAAAAGCTTAATTAACAAAATTAAGAAAGCAGAAATTTTTAATCGCAAAACAAAAAAAAAAGAATGATTCAGATGGGAAGGCAGAAAGAACCTATGAATTTGCTGATAGGGTGAAGTGTTAAAGATAGTGTAAAACATGGTTATATTAAAGGAGGAACTATCTTTCAGAAGAAAAAATGAGATTAAAAATTATATAGACCAGAACTGAACAATTTGGCATTCAATATGCATGATTTCTTATCCACTTCATTTCATTCATAGATCAGACAAAAAGTAAATCTCAAGTTCGTTAGGTAATTGAGATAAGATCCGTACAGAAAAACTATTTTACAGCTTGTATAAACCAGTATTAGAGCTTATATAATATGATTTGTCCATAGTTACGTAGAAAGTATTTACAAAATACTATTTTTACTTACTTGATAGCAGCAGCAAATCCTTGTATGACCTCACCAGCTTGCGGCCCAACAAAGTGGAGGCCGAGAATTTTCTGTGGACCGTCCAGCAATGCAATCGCTTTTAAGTAACAATTTTTTATATTCTTTTGTGGAATAAAGAACTCCGTCGGTTTGTAATACGCATGATAGACTTCGATATTGTCTTCGCCATATCTGAGAATAAAGACGGAATATTATAATTAATTATTATAACACAAAGTATCGTAATCTTGTATTTTTCTATTGTTAACTAGCTTCTGCTCACCGGTTTCATATTGTGAACTTTTTATTTTTATTAATAATATTTTTATTAAACTTCTATTATTTAAAAAACAAAATGTCAAAAGAAAAAAGTAACATATTAAACTTCTATTATTTAAAAAACAAAACATAAAAAGACAAAAGTAACTAAAACAGTTACAATTTTGTAACTAATGTTAGTTTATTATTGTGCCTGCCCTGCCTTCGTGTCTAAATAATATAGTAGATTAATGTTACTTCATATTAAAGAACCTCTTTGTAGATCACATTCCTAACTCTTAAATGAGAACCAGCAATATGACCAAGCTTTTGAAAGAGTTTTCTTTATACCGAGTCCCATAAAACTGTCCGTGCAAATAGCAATCCTCCCTTAGAAAGGTCCCAGAAGAGTGATACATTGTTCAACTTAAGCGTCTAGCCTTGAACTTGTGTACTTTCTTGTGTGGGGTACTTTACAAAATTGCTAATGTTATCTTGTATAAAATCTATTAAAGTTCATAGTTCTGGAATTGAAAGCTAGGGCGTCATTTGAGTGCTCTGTAGGATCATTAGCAAAAATTCCATTTTTCATATTCCAATAAAAAAATAAATGGAATGGATGTCTATACCAAAAATAAGGCCCTTCAGAATTCTTACAGATTTGAACCTATAATTATATAACTACGAATGCCTATTACATCTGATCTCTTACTCTCTCACTGTTCCTGATCAGTCTCTTGTTTTGTTTTATTTAACTTTAATTAATATATTTGTATCTCTAATCTGATCTACGTATAAAATATCTGTTTTCTTTACAAGTTGTTATTAACTAGCTTGCATCAATCCTTTACTGTATACCGTGTAAGTGAGTGCTCTTATAGTAATAAGTTTGTCATTTATGCTTAGCTTTCTAATTTATTAATAAAGCAATATAAAATAAATATAAACTTATATAAAGCATATACATACATTATTCTTATATAAGGAAAATGTAGTGGAAAAATAGAAAACGGCATTTGAATTTTAGGTGCAACTCCGTTTCAATTAAAATAGTTTTCAATTATTTAGGTTATACATTTTATTGTTCTTTGCCATCTAACGATTGTTACTTTAACAGTAACTGTTTTGAAGAAGACATAATAAATTTTTTAAACCACATTGAATTTTTTGTGGAAACGCTAATCCAAGTTTATCAGATTATTATATTTAAAGAGATAAAAAAAATGAGCCCAAAACATGTCTATAGCGCCAATAATACATAAGTTATTAAAGACTGATAGTTGTGAAGCAGACTGAAAAATATTGTCTTTGAAATTTCAAATATAGACTTCAAAAACACAGCACGAAAAAGTCTAAAAAATAGTTTTAAAAAGTGATTACATCACATTGAAATAATTTTTTTTGTCGGTATGACCTGGAATAAACCAAAAGTTATTAAACATCAAAGCCCTATTCAGTCCATTATCAGCATCCAATAATTAAAATTTTTGGTAATTGCTAAGTTTCTTTTCAATACATAAATATCTCTTATAACAACACTTCGGTTCAACGTACACCATAATAACTATATAATAAAAATTCTATTAATTTAGATCTAAGATATACAACATTTTTCTTAATTAATAACTGAAATATTATAATTATTCCATAGAAATTTCTACAAAACACCCACCTAGCGATAGCAGTCTCTTCACTTAGACCCACGCATCCATACTCTAAGGGAGTAAACACAGTTGTGGCCACATTATCATAGTCCATCTGTTGTGTACTACCTCCGAATAGTCTCCGTGCGAGCAGACGCCCCGCATGAATGGCGACCGGTGTCAATTCTGGCCGCCCCTCGAGAACGTCGCCCACTGCATATATATGCGGTACATTGGTCTGCTCTGTTTCTGCTATTACCTTGCAGTGCTCTGATATCACCTGTGTACATAGGATTTTGATATAATCATATTCTGATATCATCCGAGTTCATCGATTTGAATAGATAAGCAAGGTTTACATGGACAATTGTATCTTACTATACATAGTCCTTTATTAAGTCAAGTATATGCAGATCGTTTCTGTAATTCAAACCTTTGATTTTTAATATTAAACTGAATGAATATTTAAAAACCATATGAAAATTCCGAGGAGATATTCAAATATGCTGCACCTTTAAAAAAATTTACGTCAAATATTCATATCATTTCAATTAAATTCTTCTCTGTGTCTGTCTGTGTGTCATGGCTCTTTCTGTCAAAAACTACATATGCCTTTGCCTTGTCACACTTATACAATTTGCTTGCCTACACCTAATTTCATTGTCAAAATCTTAAGAATATTGTTTCGCTCCTTCCTGTGTTCAAAAATGGTGGGGTTTGAAAGTATTAAATATTTTCTTTAACCATGTTAAGTGGGGTGCCAAATTAAAGGTTATTCTTGCATAGTTTCTGTTATCTTAGAAAAAATGTAGGCAAAAAACTATGTCCCAACCTTCCGCCCAATCTTCCAATTTGGAGAGCCAAAAAATTGTAAATTATTTGCGTAAATAGATAATTGTTTAAAGATTACAGAAAAAGTAATATAGAAAAACTATTAGATTCAGGCACATAATTAAAATACCTTGACTAAATTATTAAGTCACTAGAAACAACTGTAAATCAAGTTTAATTATTGTTGGTGAGCTGTAAAATTAAGTTAAATAATCACATCCCTTATACAGGATCCTCGGTGCACAAACCCGAGTCACACTTTTATTAATTCTCTAGGAACAACCTGAGATAGAGTTTAACCTTTCAAATTGTGAAATATATATAAAATAGCTCTCGTTCGCTATTTTGCATATGTAGATTTTTTATGTTTGATCAAATTTGTTCCTCGTGTCTCATGTCGTGTAAGTACTTTCCCACGAGTAATTCACGAAATTTCCATACTTTATTCACATTTTTCGAATCAAAAATTGAGGCTAACATTATTCGATTGCCCCCAATGTTATTAGAGAATATTCCATTTTACCTGTTCTTATGGTAAAATGGAATCTGCTGTTGTGCACAGATGTACCAGTCAGTTTTGGTTAAATTTCAGTTCTGTCTTCATGTCCACTGTGAGCATGTTGCTGTGGGTAATTTCATGAAATTTTTTAGGGTATTTAGTATCGAATCTCTTATAGTTCATGTTTCTGTGACTGAAGGCTAAGATGTTATTTGACAGTTCCATTTAAAAGTCTTAAAAGAGTCTTTCATATAATTGGAGATCTGTACTCTGATATGTTGAAAAAGTAAAAACAAAAGCCGTTCATTTCTACTCAGGAAAATCTTTAAAAATCACACATTTATTTTACTAAAGGAATTTTGAAGTGTTTAGTGTTTACAGTTTCCGTGATATGCAGTGTTATTGTTTAAACTGCACACCCATTTTTATCCCCTCTAAAATTCTTAATAGTTGCCTACGTACTAAATGGAATGTACCTTCAAAATATAACATTTCTAGAACCTGTGGTTGAGGCAAGACATTTGATTGACACAGAGATGAAATAAAATAAGCTTCGCTAATAGATTTAAAGAAAAAACATCTAGAATTATATGCATCGAAATAGCGAATACTTTTATTAAAGGGATTGACAGATGGTAATGATTTCTACAATCTTAATAAAAAGTGTTGATAAATAGGGCATTACACAGCATTCTATATTCATTGATATTTTACTACAGTTGAAGCCAGCACAATTGTAAAAAATATTGATAAATATCTTTCATACTTCAAGTTTTAAAATTATATATACGTTATTTCTCAGACGTAACCTTGTATCACGTAGAAAATTATCAGAGTTATCGGTTGAATAAACTTGTTACAATCTACGCCTGATACGAGTGAATACGAATGGAGATACTTTATCTATAGTAGATAAAATTGCATTTAATACTTTCATAGTTCATTATAAAAATCATTATAAAAATCTCTAAGAATACGAAGTGAACATTATCTATCAATATTAAAAAAGCAATGTTAAAATATTAATTATATAAAAATTATAAATATTAAAATTATCAACAGAAGCTAAAGTTGAATCTGATGAATTAAATTAATGATGTTAATTTAAAGATCTCATTCGAAGTACCCACAACTTCCTACGCACACATGTCCATCAAAATTAAGCGGGCAGTGAGAATATAGTTATGACCTCGTCAAACTTCCAACATATATACAAAAAATGTGAAGAAAAAATGAACAAATTACATCACTGGTGACAAAAAGATAAAATTACAATTAGACTACAAAGCACTATTCACTTACATATCTATGTTCATGGTATAAAGTGAATTCCCTTTTTTACTCACATTAACGCCGGCCAAATCCAGGTTCAAGGTTTTAGTTAATGCAGTACGGCCAGTAGCCAGGAGAACGGTATCAAAAATATCTTCATGTCTGGAAAGAAACAAGTTATGATGAAATGTGAACTTACACTTATTTAAACGAATATAATATCCAATAAGGTTAAAAATAACACACAACCAAATAAAAAGCGATTATATCTTCAATTTATAATTTATGTTTTAAAATTTCTATTGTTTCTTTTACCGGACATACTGCACAGTTACATGTATTAAAAGAAGGTTGTGCAAGTGAATGCAATGCAGTACAATAAACTGATCATGCTTTGATGTGATCTCTCCTTGTGACTTGCATTTACTTTTAACAATTCCCTTTACATTTTGTCAAAAAAACTTATCGTCAATTCACATTATAAATTTAGTAATGTATTTTAATTTTGACAATTACTCTCTCATATAATCATTTTTATACTTATTTCATAACATTAAAAATAATTCCCAACGCAGTAAATTTGTTTCAAATTCACTTTTGACGTGAATACGTCTTTAAATTTGCTACCATACGGGGGCAATCCAAAAAACCTAATGATAACAAAATCGGGGGATACAAGTTTGGCGTTGCAGTTTCGAATCTATCTTCTACATCAAAAATCAAATTATACCACTGGATAGCTAAAGGATCAAAGAATTCATTATGATAAACGAAAACAGCGACGCATCGTACACGGTGGAGGGGGAAATGCCGCCATTTTGAGGTTATTTTGCTGCGTATCGAGATTTGCAATTAGTATAACTTTTGATTCGGAAAAGCTACGATGTTCGTTTTAGTTTTAATCGTCAGCTGCAGTCAAAATCTATCGAATGTATATAAAACATTAGTTTAAAGTAGTGACAGTGAATATAATAAGGTGTTAGAATAAAAAAATATTATCAAAAATATATAATGTCGACCTATACGCGTCGATAAGTCAAAACCAAACAGAGATCGTATACGGCTGGAAAGGGCTTCACAAGAACAATAGAATGGTAATAATAAAACACCATATGACTGAGTCAAGCAGTGCCGGGAACAGAATGAATGTGGCCGAACGGATCTGTTACATAGACGTATTCACGTACAACACACGGCCGTGTCCATGACACAGCCACACCCCATTTTCTTAATTCTAAGTGTAAAACCAGTAATCATACAAAAATATCAGCAGAGAAACTTACTCGGTATTAGTTTCAGTATTCAACCATCTAGCTTTCAGTTGCCCATTGCTCAGCTTTTCCACGGATACTGGAATACACTTGAAGTGAAAGTTGATACCGTGATCAATCATCTCTTTGGTGATAGCGTCAGCCATCTGTTGGTCGAAACCACGCAACGGCACTGAACGTACTAAAACTGTCGCTTCATATCCCAACGTGTTTATGAATCCTGCGCATTCCAGCCCAATATCTGATTCGGACTTTCATTAAGGCTCAATATTGTATGGTTATAGAAAATTATTTTTATTACCTACATAATGTAGAGCTTTATCCATGTAGATAATAAATAAAAGGTAATTTATTAAAAATCGGACTTGTATTTATAAGTCCACATCTATTTTCATGAATTAACCAATATTAAAAAAATATATTCTAAAAAACATGCAAAAATAAAACATACTACCCCTTATTCCCAAAAGCACAGAACCTGACTAGAACATTACAGGAAAACCATAGCGATTATCCTAGATCTTTTAATTATTGAGATATGCACAATATTTTTATACCTATAAAAAATATAGTTGCAGGGATGTGCAACTCGTATCTGTGTTGTAATTAGAACACAACTCTCAGAGTACCAAATGGAACAGATACAAAATGAATGTATATTTCTATAATGTGTCTAGCGATGGTGTTTTAGGTGGGTCTAATATACCTTTGTTGCGATTTCTGGACAGAAAATGTTATGAATTCATTTTTTTTGTGTAACTGTTGTAATGCTGGAAATGTCAGTGTTAATTATTGGTTCATTATAAAGTATATGCATCATAAGGAAAACGAGCCATTTACGATTTCTTCATTTCTTTCAATACACAATCTTTCAACGTTTTTTCGACTTCTTTTAATATAAAATATTTAAAACACTAAACTTTAATATTCAATCTAACATAATAAAATTTACAATACATTATATATTAAATTGCTTAATTGAAATATGTTTAAACACAAATCGACAAATATATAAACTTGCCACATTTGTACACTGACGATCAAAATCGACTAAGTAGTTAGTAATATAACTCAAAATGAATGAACTGTATTGTTTATATCTATATACATTTCATTACTTCACAGTTCGTAGTGCGTCATTCGCTCGTATCTTTATCTCATTCATCGAACCGAATCAGTGGAACAGTTGTCCACTTCATTTCTTTTCATCCGTTCGGAACTTGAGTTACAAAATTCCAAATGATACATTTGACATAACAAAAATATTTCGAGTCATTTGGCACAAAAAGATGTTCCGGAAAATTGAGTTGTTTCTTTAAAGAGTTACACACATCTACATAGTAGGCACATATTCACATTTTAAAAAATTAATATTTATCAATAGTTTAATAGAAATAATAACACTATGTACACTTATATATTTAAAGTGTCCAAATGTTTAAAAGGCCCTCGTAGTACAAATTCTACTCGAAGTCGACATGTTTTTTGATCTGAATTTTGCATTCCAACTT
Source organism: Druceiella hillmani (assembly GCA_039881145.1). Lineage (NCBI taxonomy): Eukaryota > Metazoa > Arthropoda > Insecta > Lepidoptera > Hepialidae > Druceiella > Druceiella hillmani. Next base: position 35,818,059 of record JAYKKI010000003.1, on the reverse strand, counting down.
TATAAATACAAAAGATTCTAAATTTATAGAAATATGTACATTTCCTCAAACTATTCAAACAAGTAGCACTGTAGTTGCCCGTGATTCATCTTTTTATCAATTTTGAAATTGAGAAAAAAGTACCTCTGAAAAAAGGGCGCACAAAATGTTTTATTTATATCCCATCTCTCAATTAGTACAAAATACTTGGCAATTTCAAATGAGCGAACTTAACTAAAAAAAATTATAATTATCTTTCCGTAGTTATATTCTTCTAAACAAGTTCTTGTATGGTAAATTCGCTTCAAATATTACAACATGCAGCCAAGAAATATTTTAATATGCAACATATAAAACACATATGTGCACAAACTCTGCAGTGAGTCATGAGGAGCAGGTTAAAGTCAGCGACTAGTAATGATGAATTAATCCACGAACGGTATCATTACCTAAACACTATAGACCATGTGGAATAGTGAGATTTACAAAACAAAAATTAATCAGTTACTTTTACTTTACGATGCTACAATTTTATAAATAAAGCAGATAAGAATTATAATTAAGTAGATAGAAGAAAGTATAAATTAATAAAGTGTAAGTAATAAAGTAGATAAAGATATAAATAAAGTAGATAAAGATATAAATAAAGTAGATAAGATTAAAATTCTTCTATAGCAGCTGGTAAGTCGTTACATTACATAGATATGATGATATAAATATATTAAAATATTCATAATTTGATATTTTGGATGTACTGAATCCTGAACTCAAAAGTGAAAATTCCACTCTATGAAGGAAAATTTGTTTTTATATATTGGCATTCTTCGTATTACAAAAATATATAATACAATATCAGGTCTTCAAACTATAAGGCGGAGGATATTTTGTATGATATTGTATTCAATATTTTAAATGAACATATAGATTTATGTGGCCATGTCATAGGTTTTAAATTTACATGTATTTTAATTGCATACATCACTTCGTAAGTTATGCAGCAATGTATGCTACAAAAAATAGGGATAAAAAAGTAAATACTAACCATAAAATGAATTTAAAATTCTTGTCACTAAGTATAACGAAACAGGAAAAAATTGTTCCCAATTCAACCATATATCTTTTGAATATTGGTTTTCTTACAACTAACCTTTGGATGTTATTTTTCCTTCTAAATGATTCAATTATATGTGTTTAATAACCATAATGCACGATTCCATCCACAACTATACGTTAAGTTATATTTAACAAGGTAAAAAAATATTTAAAAAACTCTTAACATTACAAAAAAGCCTGTGTGAAGAAGGAAAGATATCATGATACAAGAGTAACTTCATCACTATATTTAGCACTTAATAGTTAAAAACAAGATTTTTTGTAACCATACTAGTTCCAACTCTATTCTGAAGTTTAAAATCAGCTGTCAAATATCAGCCCGACTATAACATATATGGCACTTTAAAATTACTACAACTCACCCACATTTTAGAAGCATTATAAACATCTTTATTTCTGTCATGTTTATATTTTTTGTCAATCATTTGCTATTCCTTTGTTTTCTATACTTTCCAGTGTTTCACAATTTTTTGCATCAATTAATTTCAATTTTACATATTTAATGAACATATAGTGATTGATGATCACTAAATAGCAAAAGAACCACAACGAAAGTAAAACTTAAATTACCAATATTGCATTAGTAAAATTTTCCCATTGTGAAAATTATTTAGAAAGGATACATCCAGCGCCAATCACCAAAGTCTTGCCAGGCTCCTTCGATAAGCTGAAGATGTCATCGCTGGTCACGCAATGCTCTAATGCACCCGGTATCTCAGGATAAGTTGGTCTACCTCCAACGGCAATTACAATATTCTGTGCCGTAATCTCTTTCCTAGTACCATTTTTCAAGACAGCAACAATTGTATGGGGATCCTTAAATTCTCCGAGCCCATTGATATATTCCACTTTCTTATCTCTGAGTTCTACACGCGTAACCCAGTTTACCGATTTTATATGATTCTGGATAGCCTCAGTCAAGGATGCCCAGTTCATACGTATTTGTTCAAAGTTTGGTATTTCCCACCCATATGCTTTGGCATCCTAGAAAAAAGTATATCTTGTAATTAATTTCAGATGTTTGCGACCATTGTAACCTAATGATATAAACACTAAAACTATCAGCAACAAATAACCCAAAATACATTAGAAATCCCTTTAACCTAGAAAAAAAATTGTTTTCATTTTACATAAATTTTTATTATCATATATATTAATACGCTAAGGTTAAGATGTTACACTCCCTTTTTAGAAAAAACCTCACAACTAATCCACATAAATTATATATCATTTTATAGATAATTGCTTGCTCTACCGGCATCCACAACTAAAAAATTTATTATTGCTATTGTTTTTGCAAATTAATTAATTATTAAAATTATATACACAAAACAGCAATGCTGCCATCTAACGGCTCAACATCAATATGATTGACGGTCGGTAAAATTTTTGTTTAATTTCAAATCCACTCACGTATAAATAAAGTGGCCCTTTAGCTCAATGCTTTTGATACTTGCGCCTGTATATGTCAATTTTAGTAAAATAGAATAAATAATGCGAAGACTTCGCACGGGTCACGCTAGTAATGTAATAATAAAACAATTACACGCAAGAACGGACCATAATTTTTATCGCTATTTGTGTTGACTTAACATTTTTTTTTAATAATTTTTTTTATTTAAAACTATTTATATTTATCTTTTCCAAACATATCTTTAAATAAGATACTCTGCAAAAGCAGATTGATGAAGCCATCACAACTTCATCAATTTAACTGTACAGGAAAACGAATATTACAAACGACTGGGTAATAATTTAATAGAAAGTATAAATAAAAAAAATTTTATTTAATACTTGAAGCCTACTTTTAGAATAAATTTAAATATTACCCAAAAGTAAGACTTCACTATTAAAACAAAATAACATCTGAATAATATATATTATAAACAAAAAAACAACAACTAATACATTAGTTTAGCATACATGATATAAGCACAAACCAGTATGTCATAGGAACGGATAGAGGGAAAATTTGTGGCTAATATTAAGACTACAGAATAAAATGTTTCACTTGGAAAGATAAAATTAAAAAGTAAGATTCTCTTGAATTAACAAACAATGCATAATAAAGCATAACTATCATGTTCCCACGCCTTTCAAATATTGCAAAACTAAATTGGCCAAACCATTACAGCGAGTTCAAGGAGATTGATTTTGAAATATCCATTAAAGCCAATGTAGGTCACTACACACCAATTATGTGATATTATTAAATCGGCCCCTCAAATCTTGCACTTGTTTGTGGTACAACAGTGCATGAACTACAACTGATAGAAATAAATTGAATTAATGGTTATTTTGTAGAAATTAATGATATAATCCTAAATTACATTGAATACACTACAATGTTTTTTACCTAATAAATAGTAAAAACTTTTTCGCACACATACAATTTTTATGAAAAATGTTATAAAGCACTAAAGCAAACGTTTGTGCACAGACCACGCATAATTCCTAAGAGTTATACAAAAACAAGTCTTTGTCAAAAAGCACTTTGCTTTTGTATGTATTTTTGTTTTAAAAAACATTTTAGTACACATCTTCCTTTTGAACAATAACTAAGTGTCATCTGATGGTTGAAACAAAAACCAAGTATCACTGTTTTGTCAAGCAGTACTTAGGTAATTTATTAAGGTCACCGAGCACAATCTCGCCGATGAAGTAAGAGGCTGGTAAAGCTTTGCTATCAACTAAAAGAACAATAATAAAACTGATAAATTTACAAAGGAACAAAATTATTACAGGGAATGGCTAACAATGTCTACCACCTAGTAAATTGAAGGCAAATTTTAAAGAATTAATTTTTATTCAAGAATCGGTTACAAAATTTGGAATGAGTTTTCTCTAAAACCAACTTATAAAATTTTACTGATACAACCTTACTGTGAAGTAAGTCTACTTTTTGCAGAAGATTAAAAATGCCTTTATTTTTCATTATTTATATTAATTTTAGAGTAAAATAGTAAATATATAGTATATATAAATGTATAAATTTTTGGCGTTTTGACTAAAATTATTATTTTCAAAAGTACGTCAATATAAACGCATATAGAATAAAACAACCATGATGCAAATCAGCACCTTCATAATTAGGTGATTCTGGTAGTCTGCATGCTGTCATTTTTGTTTTAAAAAAGAGCTGCAAAGAGCACCAGTGTGCTGTATTTTTGTTTTAAAAAAATTAATAATTATTATATATTGCTCGTCATGACTGATCAACTTTAAATAAAAAAAAAAGGTTGTTTCAACAATTTTAAAGGGCGATATCTTTCCTTGTATCAGTCTGATAGGTTCAACCTTTTGAAAATATTATTATTTGGGTATAAATAAAGCACATGTTAAAGTTCCAAGTGATTTCAATAAGGTCACTTGGGTGTAACGATTGTACATCCAGCAGCAGTGCGGGAATAGGGCCCGTTTATTAACCATTTTGGGTAGTTATCCCGGAGGATGTGTACATTCACCATTAAAAGTGGTGCCTTGTATAATTAGAGTCACTTCAATATCAAAATTTTAACGCTTGCTTTCACAGCATGGATCGTGCAAGACCTAGAGCTGTTTTGGAAATACACTGGGCGCAGTATGTAGAATTACGGATATACAAAAAAAATCTTGATGTCAAAATTTTGATACTTTCTTCTCCGCCAGGTACCACACAAAATCAGCCACTGCTTCTCATACGCACTTAGCGAAGTCCGTAGAATAGTACATACAAGCGGTAGACGATATCACAGATGTCTCCATCAGAATTTCATGAGACCATCAAAATTTATAACCAACCACAAATTTTGAACTTTTGACTGTAAACGAGCACCGACATGAGATCCTAGGTGGCAAATTCAAAGGATATAAAAAATTAATCTTGACATTCGGTACAATTTTAGTGCTGTAGAAATTATTCCATAAAATTATATTTTCAGCTTGATAATCTACGTCATTTTAAGATAATCTAGTGGTCATCATTTCAAATGCATTCTTTAAAATTAAATCCTTCTAATAGATAAGATAGTAACTATTATCAAAATAAATTTCATAAAAAGATTAAGATAACGGTAAAGTATTATCTTGAAATATTGTGAAATTTTCAGTCATGGAAAAAGAAGTATGAAGGTAGCATTACAGATTGCTATTATAATTGTGACGGCTGAGACGTAGTCCTAATCTGACTTTATCAAACATCAATTTTTGGTCATTCTACAGGGAGTGATTGTCCTCAATATTATTTTTCCCCTAAATAAACAACTTTTTTTTAAAACTAAAAATTGAAATTTCTCTTAATATCTTTGATTGAATATACGCCAAAGAAATTATGAACTAATCATGAAATCACATAATCCAAAAGGATGTATAAACTAGTCGTAATATTTAACTTGTCTTTACACATATCGAATTACAAAAATTGCAATTTGTTTGAAAATTTACAAATTTTAACATCAAAATTAACATCACTTTTCAATATATCACTTTTTTAAACAAATGCATAATTGATAATCATGCTCTAAATATTGAAGATAAAGTATTGCTGTGTAATGAATTTAACATAGATAGTGTATGAAATAGTCATAATGTTTATCTCGTCTTTACAATTATCATGCTCTAGCCCAATCCTGTCCACGATGAATAGCAAAAGTTAAAAACCTATTGTTCATTTGCTATGCGTATACTATGTATTTTATTGCCGAGTCACCAATGATCTGAATGACTGTTACATTTCATTGCAAGCAATTTTTATACTTATTTATACAGCCTACCATGAAATTAATTTTGTCAATGAAGGTGAATTCCATTCTCTATATTAAATAATGTTTTCATGTCATTGATCAGTTAAGTTTATTAATTAATTATTATGATAATTTTTCTTTATAACTGATATTTTAATAAATTAACAAAAAATGTTCAGCCATTAACAATAACATATACTGATGGAAGTATATTCTTATGTTATAACAGAACTAGTATTAAAATGTAGTTGTGTATATTTCACATATAAAGTAGACTACTATCTATTGTATGCGGTGAGTTGGCTGTTGACAATTCTGACTTTTGTCGGACAAGGTCAGCGGCCAATTTTCTAGCACACATACATCAAGAAATATACACTGCCAACTAAATGTATCCGTCAGTGCGTGTTCAGTCAAATGTTCTATTCTTTTCTCTTTTAGTACATTTGCACTCGTAACATTTAGATCGGAGAGTCACTATAATTATCATCTGCGATGTACATTATAGTGATTCTTTCAAATTGCTAATTAACAATTAAATCCAAATGTGATGAGTTCAAAAAATAAATTTTTTGTGACTTCAATAAAAGTTGATAGCATCAAAAACGGGTCAAACATAAGACCCAGTGCAGTTACTCTATTGGAACCGACACACAACACTTTAAATTTTTACTGGACCAGGTATAAAAATATTTCGTTACATACCTAAAGACGATGTTAAAGCATTTTTTATTTTGTTTCTCATATGATCTTATCGCATTGATATTGCATCAGAAAAACTGATGAAACACCACCAGCCATATGCTTCGAAAGAGAGTAAAATTTAATTTTCAAATTTCTTGAATTTATTACACTACTTTTTGAATAGTACCACAGTCAGTGATAAAAAGTAGTAAACAAAAAAATATAAAAAATATTATTGGAAATTTGCACCGGAGGCAAACAGGAAAATACTGGCTGAAGCGCTATGAAGTAGAGTTAGATTGTGAAGGCGGGCAGGCTTACATCTGCTACAAATTGCAAATGTACGAATATGCTTATGATGTCAGAGTAGATGAGATGTTATGTTATTGTTTCATGAAATTATGGCTGTTTCTTTTGATATTTCGGAGCTCATTAGATGCATAATATGCCATTCTATAGAAGTTCCATCAATGACTTAAGCATTCCGATTGAAAACTGATGTCGTGGAAAAAAGTGTAGATATTTTATAAACGGTTGTCATCGATTTTGTTTTGTGGAAAATCAACAAAATTGTTAGTTACCATTTTGTTTAAAACTCACATGAAAAACTTTTTTATACAATGATCGTAAGTAAATTAATTTTTGACTACTTATCATTTAGAATATTATGAAAATAAAAAAAATAACAAAAATACATAGTAAAAAATACATAGTCATTTCAAAAACTTGATTGAAAAATTTATAAAATTTAAGTACTAATTTACTTCATTTATTTTATATCTATCGCACCATCATATAAATATACCATATTTAGCCTTTTTCTTACACATGCTGTATATTTTTACTATCTTCATTGATTTCTCCCTCTTTTAATTTTGTAGAACTTAGAATCATAAATACCTTAGTTACTTGTATATATTTACTAAGTCTTGCTGATTTTAGTTCATTTTGACTTAGTTCACTATTTTTTCTTCTGCCTGGCTAATAGTTGTAACAAAGAACACTATAACTGCTAGAATGAATACACATTCCTCTGAAGTTTTATCTTCTTGGCTACCTAGAGAGTTTCTATAAGCTTTATGTGGGATGGCCGATATAAGGTTACAATATCGTTTTCACCTTTCAACATGGTACAATGTTTCCACATTTCAATTGTGATTAATCAGTCCACACCACTTTTTGAGAGACTTGAACACAATTATTTATGTAGATTTTTATAATATTTTTCTGAATTAATATTGCAGTAAAGGTGAATAAACACCCAAACGCTTTAAGGCAACGTGTATAATATTGTGTTCACATACATACAATCCAAGTCATCTCAAGAGTTCATAAACTAATAGAAAAGATCACATTATACAGTGTCTATTAATGTTTTGTTTCGGCCAATTAAACTGCATAACGCGTTGTGCCCCTTCCTGAATGACATGAGTCTCTTTATTCACACACTTCTATAACACAGGAGCTAAGACATCTATTTCAGGTCTTGAACGGACAGAAAATTATCAATCTTCTAAGTGCATAAAAACAATGCCTCATAACAATTAGTGTGTTTATATGACTTATATACTTCATAAAAAAATGTATCATACTTCCACTTCTAATTTCTCAATTTATGGTTAAAAATACTATCAATATGACAGCTATTCAGCATCTATTGTGGCAAAATAATATTTACTAGGTCAAAATAATATTACAATAATGAGATACTTACACGAATACCTTCTCCTAGGAGAGCCGCTTGATGCATAAGCTTTTTCGGAATGCAACCCACATTGACACATGTCCCACCCAGACCCCATTTTGTGCCTTGAGGTGATGGCGTTACAAAGTCTAAGACAGCTACTTTAGCTCCTAAACCGACAGCCTCTTTGGCACAAGCCAGACCACCTGAACCTCCACCAATCACAGCCAAGTCATAATCGTAGCTATGGTCTGAAAATATAATTACAATTAGTCTAAAGCTAATTTAATATACAATATTATCTAAATAAATCCAATAAAGCACAGCTATAAATATAACTTTGGATAAATGTCAAGCAATATTTATTTTTCTAACTTTATTAAATAGGAATGCTAAACCTTTATTATTGTTTAAATTTATTTAAATTCAAAACGCCACAATTTATACAGATACTAATAAAAAATACTATCTAAAACATTTCACAATATTTTTAGGCCATCGTATATTTAAACGTATATTTAAATACGTTTGTATAAAAAATTTCTTATAAAATTAATTAATTACTTTACATGTAAATCATCAATCCAGCAAGCCATTTAAAGCATATTTCTTTTAAGCTAAGAGCTTGTTATTATTATTTTCAAAAAATTGATATTAATGTTAAGCTGCTTCTTCAAATATAAAGAATGTGTGAACAATATTCTACATAATTGTTGACATGACTGTGCAAAAAAATGATTGAACAAAGCTGATGTAAAAGTTGTTTCAAATGTAGAGTAAGAATCACACAAACATTCAATTTTATAACATGCATACATGTTATAAAATTGTATGGCGAAAAAATTGTTTCATTGTATTTAACAATTTGATGTGCAAATGTTCCATTGTTACTTTCGAAACATGCTAAGAAAATAACTGCTAGACAACGGAGAGATGCAAAAAAAACCTTGGGATTATTTTTTTTAATACAAAAACATACTATTACATTATCAACATTGAAGAATTTCATTAGATAGTAAACCCGTACAACATGGTAATAGAAGATTGGTTTTATAAATGAGTTACGTTAAAGGTGCCAAAATTACCCACGCAAAGAAATTAAATGTCAGCGAATTTGATAGTTATGATCTAAACATCAGATAGAATGGAGGCTAAAACAGTTACTTACGTCATTAGAGCTAGTCAAGGTTATAAAAATTAAAATTGTAATTAAATGCTTACTGGATTTAAATGCTGCTGCGTGCTTTGTGCGATTTAATATTAAAAATATATTTTGGTATTGATTCTTAAAATTAGAAGATTGTTTCAAAATTTTCGGGAATATTGTCATTTTGACGTTAGCATAGACAATACTAAAATTATCATATGTAAGCTTTTGAATATTTTAGTTTAACACGGTCGCGATGAAGTCAATATTGATTACGGGTGCTAATAGAGGTCTCGGCCTGGGAATGATCAACTACTTGGTTAAGAAAAGATCAGTTGAACATATTTTCGCAACATGTCGCAACGCCGACTGTCAAGTGAGTGGATATGTTTTTAGTCTATACATATTTATAGGTATACTTTAAAGCGTAAACGGTAACTTACCGACTGGTGCCATTTCGGTTTTAAGTTAAATTTAATACTTATTTATGAGCCTGCAAACACTGCAGTTGTAGATTAGTTCAAAATAATAAAAATTATATACACGATGATGTCAGTTTCGTAGTATATATACGAAAACTATAGCAGAGAGGCAAAGTAGCATGTATATAAGTATCGCCTATCTACAACGATGGTTTGTAGATACCATAGACAAAAATGAAATATTTGCCATTAAATCTGTAATTAGTATTAAATAATTTTATAGAATGTCAATAACTTATTTTTCAGAACTGCTTCCTAAATGATAGTTATATTTCATTATTTAAAAAACATAATAAATTAAATAGTTGCATCAATATACAAGACTTCAAATTAAAAGTTAGATAACATTCATGACATTCTAAAAATATAACAACAATGTCTTTAATGTCTCTTAATTATATATTTATAAGTAAATTTAATTTTTTTTCGTTCTGCCGTTTCTTTTGAGTTATGATTTAAGAATAAAAGGAATTCCTTCTTAAATTGTATGCTCATTTCATGGCTATAAGAGTTCATGTATAAAATTAAGAGCATTTTTATCTTAATTATATTTAATTGTTAAGTTTTGTAACTATAGGTTAATACCTATAGTTACAAAACTTAACAATTTTGTGAACAATCTTCATGATTTTAAAATTAATTTTTAAATAGAAAAATACTAATTATAGAAAATATAGTATTTCCATCTTATTTGAATAAAAACGAAATGTATATTTAAAGAATATATTATTTTAAGGAATATATAATTGTGAACAGCAGTAATTGAATATACACAAGAAAAATATAATTGAATAAAATTAAAATATTTAAAAAAATAAAATCAATTGCAAACGAATGGAAAATATGTTATATGAGCTTGTATGAAGAAACGAGGTGATGAACAATTGACATATGGCATGATTTCCATTGTGGTCCCTAGTGAAGTACATAAAATAGCAAAAGTTAAATATATACTTTACTGACGATATAAATATTAATTTTCAGGAATTGAAACAACTAACAATGGAAAATAAAAATATCCATATGCTTCGTTTGGGTGGGTATTCCATTGCACTATTACCCATATATGTACGTAAAACTAATCACAATTTTTACCTATTAAGTTTAAACATTGATTCGATGGTTTAAAACATTGTGGAAAAAATGCAATTACACAATTGAGTGTAAATATAATTTTAACTAATAACAAAATTAAAAAAGTCATCACGCTTGTACGTATGTCAGTTCATTACAACTTTGACGAAGTTGTCTAACAAGTTGTTTACTTAGATGTAACACACATACGTATCGCACTACTGTGAATAATCCATAATGGATTATTTATAAACTATTGCGGTTATTTTCAATTCATAAATTCAGTCTACCTATACATTCAACCTTGAATCGTATGGTAATTTACGGAATAATACGTAGTTTCATTAATTGTCTATGGCACTCGTAAAGCGCGGGAATAATTAAATTGTACTGAGCAAATTAATAATTACATATTCTTACTGTAAATTTATTATTAATATTTCTATGTTTGTGATATTAAATATAATTTAGGATTTTGGTTATACATAGTACGATGATTATACTATTATTTCAATGTATTTCTCAATGAATATTTTTCTTTCTATTTTTAATGATTTTCAGAGAAATGTCAATTTTTCCAAAATTTATCTTTATCTTTTTTTATATAGCGTTCGTTCTCTCCGCAGAGAACCTTTGCCAATGTCAAGTGTGGAAAAAAGGCTAAGCAAGACTGATTAAGTCATATCTTGGATATTTGTCATTGTTACTTGTTAACAAAAGAATAAACTATACAATAAAACAAAAATTAAATAAGAAGTTGGCTACAATTAAACAAAAAGAAGAAAATGATATGATAATATACAGAGAATACAAAATAAGTATATACAAACAAACATAAAAACAAAAATAAACAAGAATATAAATATGAAAGATTCTATATTTTGATGTCGTTCTTTCTTATGAACTGAATGATTAATCCTAAAATGGGTTTGTTGGCAATAGATAAAAGTGATCTTATGTTGATGGGCAATTAAATTTTATATTTTAATAATTTGTAAATAAATGTAGGAAATTTATTATTCAATGGACATGCAAAAATGAGATGATTCAGATCGCCTTCTCTAAGCCCACAATTGCAAATTGGAGATTCTTTGATACGCAGTCTAGCCAAATGGGTAGGAATAGAATAATGACCCAAACGCATGCGAGCTACCACAGAGGATTCCTTTCGAGAAAAAATAAATGTTGAAATGTCCCGCACCCGTAATCTGAGATGATCTTTCCCACTTCCTTTGCCAGTCAGATGTCATCCAGAAAAGAGTCATGGAAAGGAGATCTTCAATAAAATTAATAGGGAAACATGGATACCCATTTACGGCGATGAACCGAGCTTTTGCATCAACTTTTTCATTATCTACTATGCCACAGTGACTAGGGATCCATGCGAGAACAACATCGAATCCCGATCTCGCCAAATCAAGTGTTTGATCTGGAGAAACAGGAAGCCACAATTCGAAGAAAATGGATTAACGAGAAGGAATTGTAAACAACTTAAGGAGTCAGAGAAGATAAGGAGCCTGCGAATCTTTTTGAGTAGAGCATAATTCAAGGCCTCCACAATAGCACAGCATTCCCCAGAGAATACCTATATGCTGAATGAGCGGTGGATGGAGAGTAAAATGATGCTCCGACATAGCCATCTCTCAGGGTTTTTGATATTGGTATCCAATCCATCCAAAAAGAATTCAAGATAGAATTGAACAGTGTATTAGCATTTTTGGACTCCTTATCAACTCCAAAACACAAATTTATATTTGGCCTGTGAAATACCGAGTCAAATGGTAAGCTATAGAGAGGGAGAGAAAAATTTTGATAAACTGGGTTAGTGAGGGATTTGAATCTTTGGAAGCTAACGATAAGAAGAGGTCGGGACTTAGAACGCCAAAAAGGAGTATGTTCAGTAAACCTAGAGAGATTTACTGAACATACTCCTTTTGGCGAAATATAGGGTGAGAGTTTTTAGGAAAAATAGGGTGAGTAGAAAACCTAGCTGCCTTTAGTAAATAACGATCAGCTAGGTATTGTCGTCGGAGGTTTAAAGGAGGATCAACCCATTCTACTTGTAGGGCATTTATGGGACTGAATTTCATAGCACCCACTATGATCCTCAGAGCTTGAGACTGAATGCAGGTCAATTTAGTGGCATTGGATTTGGAAATAGGATCAAGTAGAAATGAACCATATTCTAGATGACTACGGACTAGAGCGTTATATATTAACTTTAACGTGGCAGGATGTGACCCCACCACACTCCAGAAAGTACGTGGAGAATATTCATATTAGCCTGGCATTGGGAGATGACATATTCAATGTGAATGTTCCTGTTAAGGATAATTTTGAGTCTAGGAACATACCTAAGAATTTAGTATCGGAAAGAACAGGTGGACACGGTGGAGTAATTCTCCTTCTCGAGAAGATTACCACAGCGCTTTTGGAAGGGGATAAATCCATACCATGAGAGTTAACCCATTTGTTTAGATTAACAAGGACAGAGTTCAATGCATTTTCGGCAACTATTATTAACTTATCAGTAGAATATAAAAGCAGATTGTCAGTGTATTGCAAAACACGACAGAATGGATGTACTGTTGAGTGGATCATGTAGGAGTAAATATTAAACAGTAAGGGACTTAAAACAGAGCCTTGGGGAAGACCCCTCCGTATAGTTCTTGTTAAGGGAGGGGGATCTAAGAATAAAGAAAATTGAAGAGAAAATTTATAATCTTGATCGGAATCCCAAGATTATGAAGATTTTTTTTAAGGACTGGACGGTTTACGTTATCGTAGGCTGAAGAAAGATCTAAAAAAGCAGCAACGAGGAAATCTTGTCGAGAGAAGGCAAGATCTAGAAGCAAGAAGGCAAGTCTGATGTCAGTGGTTAGGACGCTGTGATTGTCCATCGTACTTTTAGCTTTTCTGAAGCCAAATTGGTTGCTTGGAAAAATGGAATGGTGTTCTGTAAACCATTCCAAACGATTCTTAATTAGATGTTCCGAAATCTTTGCTAAAACAGGAGAAAGAGCTATGGGTCTGTAGGATGAACCTACATTGGGAACTTTACGAGGTTTAAGAATGAGAATTATTATTTGAGTTTTCCAAGACTTTGGAATATAACCTGGTTTGAACATACAGTTAATGAGGGATAGAAGATACCAACAGGTAGATGGTAAAATATTTTTCACCATTGAATATGACATTCCGTCAATACCAGGGGAAGACTCCTTAAGATGATGCAAAGTAAAATCCAATTCATTAAAATATTTCCTAAAGTATTATGTGTATCTGTTTTTTTAAATATCATGTAAAAATATTAAACTGATTTGAATTAAATTTTTCCTGAGATAATGCTTAACATACAGATCAAGATCTTGAAAGTCAATTGTTAGCACTTGAGCAGTATAACTGAGCCTATGGGCTCGAAACTGATAAATACACATTGTCCAGACTATTAAAGCGATTCGGCTTAATATTCAAGTTAAGATATAAAATACTTTTATTCAGGTAATAGCAATTTTTGGATGCAAACATCATTCAAGCTAAAATAAGTTATTTTGTATATTTCACCATTGCAAAATACCACCTTCCTACCCAGGGAGATATGCAGTTTTTGAGAAAATACTGTACTAATAATGCTCAAAACGCTTTTATAACCTGGATATAATAGGGTGGGGATGATTTTGAGCGGTATGTCCTATCCATGCCCTCATGTCCAAACTTTTTTAATAGAAAATCCTATTAGATTAGGTGAAGTTGAATTAGGTTATGTTTAGTTGGGTTATATTGGATTGGATTAGGTTAATCTGAGTTAGACTGGATTAGGATAGATTGGGTTTTGTACCAGAGGGAAGAGCCCTCTCTTGTTTTTCTTCCATTCCTATTCCTGTTATTTTTATTTTGATAAGATGTACTCTTGAGATGAAAATATTGTTACTGGACACCAAGTTAACTCAATTATGGCTCTTCCAGAGGCACCATGATTGCCAAGGATCATTTGACTACTTCAGTCTGCCATGGTCATTACCAATTAAATTCCATAGGTATCTTAAGTGGTACATTCATTTTTGAACATCTAATTACAATGTTAACTACTTGTTAAATTTTCAACCTTAAATTTTCATATCTTATATTAACTTTTCAAACTTGTTAGACTACATACATTTATATATGTATATATATATATATATATATATATATATATATATATATATATATATATATATATATATATCATACATATTTAAACAATGACTTCAATAAAATTATGATTTTATAAGATAAATATTGAACATAAGTTTCAGTTAATTTTATATTGTGGTTCAACTAATTGGCGCAATCAATACATTTTTCTTTCGTTTTTTTTTATGTTTACGTTCAAATTTTTGGAAAATTGAATGGGGTTACCCCATTCAGCTCAGTAAATTTAATAAATTTTTTTATTTCAGTATTTTGCTTACATTCTTCATTTCTACATATAAAACACATTCTTTTAATTTTGTTATAAATATTTTCAGACTTGTTTGAAACTTCAACTTTTGATGATTTATCTAATCAAGTGTCTAAGATCACAAAAGATCAAGGTCTAAATGTGTTGATCAATAATGCTGGTGTCACAACAAAATTTACAAAACTTGGCCTGGTTAAAAAAGATCAGCTTCTAAATAACTATCTAGTTAATGTTGTAGGTCCTATATTACTTACGAAGGTTAGTTTAACTCTTTTTTATATAAATTAACATTTACATAAAAAGCAGTAGCAGATCCGGGGTGAGGGCTAAGGGGCTCAAGAGAAAAGAAAAATGAGCAAAATAAACCTACCCTCAATTGGGTCGAGCCCCTCCCAAACCAAAATCCTGGATCCGTCACTGGCAATAAGTACTATATAAGCTAATAAGTACTAGATCTGTGAAAATTTCAGAGCTTTGTACCTCTTTTAAAAATGGCTGCCACAACAAATGACTCAATACCAGTAGGGATTGATCGAGCTGCTGTTGTCAACATAAGCTCTGTATTGGGCTCTATTGCATCAAATGATCAAGGTGGATTTTATCCATATCGGTGTTCTAAGGTAATGAAAAATTCAGCACAGTATAGCGTAATTTATATATTTTTTTGGATTCGTAATTATTTGGATTCTGAATAATTTGAACATTGATAATTTTTCTTGTAATATACGTTTTATTATACGAAAAAGTACTCTTTCAATGAGGCGAGTATTGATTTATAACATATGAAAAGAAAAAAATGTTTACATTATAAGCACTAATCGCAGTAACAAAGACAATATTTGTGCTGGTTGTGAAATGATGGGGGTGATACTGGTACCGAAGTAAACTTGTATACGTTTATATTAATAAATCAATAAGATTATTGTTTTTATCTTTTAATTATTATGACTTCGTTTCTCTTTTTTTTTTACAAACTTAGTGACAATCCTTTATTTTCTGCTTTTTTACAAAGGAAATAATTACAAAATAATAAAATAAGAATATCACACCCTTCTGGCAAGTAAAGAGTGTCCCGAAATTCACGCAAGAAGTAATTTTGATAGAAAACACAGGTTTATAATTAAAAATTACGAATTTTTTATTGATTTATATAGTATACAGTATAGGGTTATGTATGGAATAGCATATCGAGTAAATGGCCTCCACGACTTTGCTGTCACATACGCATTCTTTTGTTGAAATTTTCCATGATTGTTTTGCATAAATGTGGCTGAATTTCGTTGATACAGGGCTCAATTTCCTCCTTCAAGGCGTGGGTGGTCATGGGCTTGTTGACATAAACCTTAGACTTCAAAAAACCCCAAAGAAAAAAATGCAACGGCGTTAACTCGCATGATCTGGGTGGCCAATTCTGATCACCAAAACGGGAAATTACACGACCAGGAAATGACTCATGCAGTAATTGAATTGTTTCTCGGGCTGTATGGCATGTGACACCGTCTTGTTGAAACCACATGCCGTCCACATCCATATCTTGCAATTTTGGCACAAAAAACTGGATTATCATGTCGCGATAGCGAGCACCATTAACCGTTATTGTCTGACCAGCTGCATTTTCGAAGAAGAATGGTCCGATGATGCCTCCAACCCAAAATCCGCACCAAACAGTTACACGTTGTGGATGCATTTGTTTCTCAACAATCACTTGTGGATTTTCTGAACCCCAAATGCGACAATTTTGTAGATTAACAAAGCCATCAAGATGAAAATGAGCCTCATCACTGAAGATGATTTTGTTCGAAAAATCAGCATTCACTTTTTGTTGTTCCATAATCCATTCAACGAACTCTCTTCGCTGTGCGTGGTCAGTAGGCTTCAGTTCTTGAGTGAATTGAACTTTATAAGCATGAAGATGCAAATCTTTCGTGAGAATACGCTGTAGAGAGCTTCTCGAAATGTCCAATTCTTGACCACGGCGCCGAATTGATGTTCCTGGACTCTCAGCAACACTCTCGAACTGCTTCAATGTTTTGTGTTGAACGACTTGTTGAAGGACGGCCAGACTGTTTAATATCACTAATTGATCCAGTCTCTAAATTTTTTAATTAGTCTCTTTACAGTTGATGAAGTTAAATCACTATTCCGACCATATTTTGTACGAAAATTGTGAACTGTTGCTGCCAAACTTTCATTATTTGCAAAATATTGATCAACAATAAAAATGCGTTGTTCTTTTGTGTAGCGCTCCATTTTTAATAACCCTGAACTGTTAGCTGTCACGCTGTATTTTTTTTTGGTTGGCAACACTTTACCGCACAAATGGCGCAAAATTCAAATCTTGCGTGAAATTTGGGAAAAGGATCAAGAACCCACAATGGAATGGAGGAGGTATATGCGTTTAGGATGAGATGTTATTTGTGTGTGTAATCTAATGTTCCCATTTATCTCCCAAACGGTTTAACTGATTTATATACGGTTTTCTGCAAAATATTTGGAACTGATCCGCGATGGTTCAGTTCCAAATATTTATTAGGTGTTACGATGATTACTCATCAGGGGGTGCCGCAATAAACATTTGGTTGCAAACGAATGTTCCCATTTATCTCCCAAACAGTTTGACTGATTTAGATATGGTTTTCTGCAACATATTTGGGACTAATTGGCGATGGTTCCTAGATAGGTGTTATGGTGATTACTCAACAGGCCGCAATAAACATTTTGTTGCAAACAAATGTTCCCATTTATCTCCAATGTCCATGTCGATGTATGATCTAAGTGTTTCTCAAGCACTCTAATTCTTCCAATGCTATGCTATTGTGTGGATTACTGACAAATTATCTTCGACATAGATCAGTTATTACTACGCCATCTAAAGATCGTACTCTACTAAGAGCCACATAAGCTTACCCTTTGGCAAATATTTTTTAGAAGCTTAGTTATTAAGACTAATAATAAAAAGCAAAATTAAAATTTTGCTTTTTATTATTATGACAGATATAAATGTGACATGACAGATATAAATGTTTTAATTGAAAAAGCATAAAATAAGAAGCAAAATTAATTTAAAACTATTTGCGCACCTAAGAGAATTTCAATTAGTCACGAACTGATAAAACTATAGAATTTTAGGCATAGGCAGGGCATGGCAGCCCCGATGGATTTTCTTGGGTTTGTAATTATATTAATATGTTCTGATTTTCTTTCAGTCGGAGGGTTTTAAAAAAAATTATTTAATCGTTTTTCAATTACGACTATATCCGTCGTGGATTTTTACAAAATTTTAAATTTTGCTTTTTATGTTAGACTGAATTTATATAAATAATTTAAAAACACATAAAATACCAATTTTTGTACTGGCCACTTACTTATTTGTTTAGGGATGAATTGCAAATACCAATATATTTACAATATACGAGGGGGCGTTTTTAAGTTCATGGAATGGAAAGGTAGACCATTAGTAAAGGTGATTAACGGAATGATAGCTAGTTAAGTAACTCATCATTAGTATAAAAACCAAGTTTTGTCATAATCAGATCATTAGTCTTTGAACTATCGTCTAACAAACAACTTAATCTGGAAGAAAGTCTGAACTATGGAAAAAATCGAGTCCTGCGCCATTATAAAGTTCCTTATCAAGCAAGTCAACAGTCTCTTTAAACAGGGTAGAGAAGACAAGTGGCATAGTCTCTTTAAACAGGGTAGAGACTCACTTGAAGACGACCCAGGCCCCGGTTGGCCAATCGAAATGACTACTCCGGAAATTATTGAAAAAGTTAAAAAATTAGTATTGGAAGATGCCAGACTAAAAAAGAAACAGCTTGCAGAGATGGTTGGAGTATCGGATACAACAATTTTTAAAATTCTCCATAATCATCTTGGCATGACAAAGGTCAGCGCAAGATGGATACCGAGAATGCTCACACCACCTCAAACACAAAGCCGTGTGGAGTGTTCTCGTGTGTTTTTGGACCTCTTTAGTGAACACAAGGATGGACTATTGAGTCGAATTGTTACTGGAGATGAAACTTGGGTTCATCATTATGAACCTGAGTCTAAACAAGACTTAATGCAGCGGCACAAAAAAGGCACACCACCACCCAAGAAGTTTAAGGGGTCACAGTCGGCTAGAAAAATCATGACGACAGTCTTTTGGGATTCAGAAGGGATCCTGTTGACGGATTATAAAGATAAAGGTGTTTCCATAACCGGAGAATACTATGCGTCAATTCTAGAGAGTTTGAAAGAAGCAATCAAAGAAAAAAGAAGGGGAAAATTGATGAAAGGTGTCCTGCTTTTGCACAACAATGCGCCCGTTCAAACGAACTGCGTTGCGCTGGTCGCTCTGCATGAGGTGGGCTTCGAACAACTTTGGAACACCCAACCTACAGTCCTGACCTGACTCCCAGTGATTATTATTTGTTCCCAAACCTTAGAAACAAACTTCGTGGAAAGAAGTTTTCAAGCGATGAAGAAGTGAAGCATGCTGAAACTCAGCTTATTTTTCGGGCAAACACAAAACATTTTTTTATGAAGGTATACATAAGCTAATTGAAAGATCTGAAAAATGTATCAGGGTAGCAGGTGAATATATTGAAAAAGAAAAATAATTTTGTATTTTATTCTCACTCCTTATCCTCCATTCCGCGAACTTAAAAACGCGCCCTCGTATTCCTTTACCCAGAATCATTATTAATTTGCTTTCTTGTATTTATTTCACATTAACACTCCAATGCAGATGGCATGAAGTAAAACCGATGCAGATGACATCCAATATTAATAAGTTATGCGAACCAACCACTACAAAAAAAGTAATTTATTGTTCAAGTGCCATAAATCAGTTTCATACTGTTTAACTGTCACAAATTCCTCAAACCCATAGAAATGTGTGTCAAGGCATATGTAGATCTGTTGAACCAACAAAAAATAAAAGGATTCTAATTCAAATTGTGATTTTTGACAAAAAGTAGATTCTGTATGGTTGAAATAAGATATCTAAAACTGAAGGTCAGAAGAGCTTATAATGACTCTCTCGTCTGGGAATCGTATTCCTTGCAGTTTATCTTTTATTCTTGGAAATAAATAGATATTGCGTAGTGCGGGGTCAGGGTTTTACGGCGGATAGCCCATAATTTCTAAACCCGGTGTAGTCACATATTTGGTCATTAATCTGACTGTATGTGTAAAGACGTTGTTGTGTGACACTGATGTCGAATAAATCATTTGAGTGATCTTCGTCGAATTTTTCTAATATTTTGCAACACAAATCTACGTTATGGTGTTTATGTTTATGTTCTGTACTTAACTTAAACCAATACCTGAACTTGACTAAATCTACTTTCTTTTTCAGTCAGAGATCTTCAGTTGTTTATTTTGATGAAGTCCCTCACGCAGATCGTCATTGAGATCGATACAACTATACTTCAAGTATGGTTCATTAAATGGGATGGGGCTTCGTAATAAAATGCAAATGGAAGTTAAATCATAACTTTGTTGTTAATTTAGACCGCAACGGAAGTCATAAATTATTATCGATTGAAAATTTTCTCATGTTGAATACAATTTGACGTGTTTAAACAATTTTCATATTGCCACCAATTTGTAAAAACAAATGACAAATTCAAATAAAATATCTCAATTAATTACCAGAGTTCCAAATGGCCAGTTCTATCATACTTATGATGAATAGGATCTCTCAGCTGGAAAAGTTCATGCATCTGTTGATTTCAAACATTCGTAGAGAAAATCAATGATTTGTACATTGATTTTCTCTACGAATGTCATAGAGTGAATATAGCCTACTACTGCGAGTTTTTGAATGAAACAAAGCTCGCAGATCATTGAAAGATAGGACTGCAATCTCAAATTGTATCCTCCTTCACGACAATACCCAGCCTCGTGCAACAAAAAGTTGACGATTTGTTCTGAACTGTCTAGGATACCTTCTACAGTCCAAGTTGATTACCTTGCAATTGCCATTTGTTTAGACCATTAAAACGTAAATTTGAAGGACAGAGATGTTATATGAAATAGCTGATATGACATCCACACGCCTTTTCTAATAACAGGATCAAAAAATTAAACTATAAAAAAATACTATCTGTTGGGAAAATATGTTTATAAGCATAGAGATTATATAAAGAAACAACTATATTTTTATGACATTTCCACGAATTAAAAAAAAATTCCAGTTCATGTGACAGTAATTCAACGGCATTGATTCATCCTAGTCTAGTATAGCGTGTTTTAGCAAAGAAGTTGAAAAGTGTAATAATTTTTTAAGTCATCTGTCCTTTGTCATCCCTAGTTAACTTATGTGTAACCTATTTTGTATCATTTTAATTAACTTCTACAGCTACATGAATATTGTAGTATACTTTTGCATTTTTATTATATGGAATAAAGGAGCTTAGGAAGCTGTATTGTTAAGATATAACCATTAGATCATCTAAAAATGTAGGTGTATCTGAGTATAATCTATGTATTAAATGTGTGTGTGTGTGTGTGTGTATATATACATACATGGTGTTCGGGAATAAGTGTCGGACAAAGAAAGATGTTATTTCTTAATTGGAAAATAGTTGATTGTATAAAATTTATAAGATGACTTTTTTCAGAAAATTGAAAATAATATTCATAATTATTTGTCATCTTTTTCATACACACGATACTTGCTCACATTTTTCAGCGCCGCTCGGGGGAATAATCCGTGAACAGCTGCGAAGACATCACCATTGTGGGTAAAAACCGCACTTCGGGCAAGTATTGGATGTGTTAAAAAGAGTTATGTGTAATATTTTTTTTTACACTCAATAAGAAAAAGGGCCATGTTTTATGTTTTATTTCAACGACAATTTATTCCTTTATAGTCAACAAATAGCAGACTCCCGGACACCCATGTATACGTGTGTGTGTGCGTGTGTGTACATATATGTATTAGGCGATACATAAAAAACCGAAAATTTTTTTTGACGTTTTCTTCACTCTCAACCCCTTAATTTTATATATTCCACTAGAAAACATACCAAGATTTTTTATTTTTTTTTTAATTTATATTTAAGGGTCGCTACCCACTTTTGAAATTCGAAAAAAAGCATTTATATTTTAGAGCTTATTAATACCAGAAATGAGTGTTATACATAGGTTTTAGGGAAAATATTATACTAAATGACAATAACTATCGTTCCACTAAATTATTAAGTAAAAAGAAAAAAAAATAGTAGATTTACCTTATTACAATTTGGGTTTTTCTGCCTGTAATTCTTAACTAACAACATTAAGTATTGCTTCTGCTCTTCCTCATTAGTATGTAATTTATTGTACTCTTCCATCAATGCAACATGCCCTCTCATATATATTGTTAACGACTCTCATATGTTGTACAATTTCTTTAGCCGATTTGAAGCATTCTTCCTCTTCCCATAGCTCAGGATCTTTCTGAATGAACTCGAAAGAAATTCCAGTGATTTTGAAAAAATTCATAGTGTTTGTTGGTATGAAATGTTCAATTGTTTTCCGTTCCTTCAGTTTTCAGAGCCAAAATCGTATTACGTTTTGTTTCGATAGAAACTCGTTTGTCAAAAAAAGCTAAAGCAATTAGCTCTTTGGAAAGATACCAAAGATGACCCAACATTTTTTTGATAGTGACTTTGGCTACAAATGTGTTATATTTTTCATAATCAACCAAATCTTTTAGTATTTGTAAGTCATTCACTGAGGCCATATTAACCAGTATTTTGCGTAAACAACTATAACAAATATGCAAATATCTGTAACGCTCTTAGCTTGCTTAATTGTGATTTTAAGTTGATGCTTAAACAAAAACATTTTCAGTGCGTATGTAGATTTTGCCATCCATCCGCGCACGGTGCATTCCTGCAGGGGCTTTGAATGAGATACCGCTTTCAGGAATTCCTCCCAAAAAGAAAATTATCAAATTGAAGGAGCTCTTTGTAATCGTCACGAGGCTGAAATTGTTCCAGGTGATTTTCAGCAAAAGCGATGATATCTTTCGCGACAGTTTGAACGCAATTCTATGTAGATGGTTCAGACATTGCGGTTTTGAAGTCTCTGGTTTATTTTTGGCCAGTAACTTTTAAATATTTTAAAAATCATAATTTCAGGACCACTGAAAGACCCTACAGCTGTTACAACAACACTTTCGAGTAAATTTCTAGTATGTGATGCCGGCATGCAAACCAAATCAGTTCCTTTTGCATTTTCTGTTCTAGAAGAACACATGCTCTGTTTATTCGCTATGCTGTTGTATCAAATGTATTCGTATATGCTGTTGTATCAAAACACATATATTTTATTTTATCAAATAAATTCCACAACAAAATAGTCTCGAAAATAGCAGAAGCCATTGTTTCTCTCTTTCCATCTAGAAGCTTGGGAACAGCCAAGAGCTGGTCGAGTTCTTTTCCAGATACCAAGATTGGTAGACGATCTACTATTTCATGTCGGTTATGTCCTCCAGCATCTTTCCATCCCAGTGCACAGTAAGTGTATTTAGTGGTTGCAAATCAGCTTTAATAGACTCAGCAATCTGTTTTCTAATATCCATTCTTTGGCGACATATAGAAGAATAGCTAACGTTATATTGTGATACGTCAGAGTGTAGTTTGAGTATAGAAGCCAAAACAACAGTTGCTTTTCGGTCAGTCAATTTAGCGATATCAAGAGTAGTAGCTAAACTCGAATCTAAAATTCTTTTTCGGCCTCTTTTCTGTGGTGTAGTAAAACCATAGCTTGAAGAGGGCCCTGGCTGAGGAGATATAGGATCTTGACTTTGACTTATATATCGCAATCACTTTCATTCCCTACAGAAGAAGCTGAAGAAGATAGTAAATCACGTTTCTCAGTTAATTTCTTCATTGCTTCTTTTTCCTTTTCCATCATCTTTTGCAACTTAGCTTCTTTTTGTAAATGTTCTTTAAGTTTTATCGATAGTACCAATTTTTCCTGGAAGACTCATTTCTCTTTGTTTTAAAAGAAATTGCTTATCTTCTTCAATAGTTATCATATTAAGGGCATTTGAGTGAGCAATATCAAACAAAACATTTAAATTTGATTTAAGTATTCTTGTGATAACATGTTGTTTTTCTTTGGTAGGAATAGTTTGATTCTCTATTTGTGTTGTTAATTACGTTTTTATAATGAAAAAATAAACACATCACTTTTTTCACTGACGGTAAATTTGTTTGCACCAATTCGAAACGAGATTGTCCAATTAACCATATTTCAGTGCATTTTCGCGTATATATAATGTTCGATGTAATTTTAGAAATACAAATACGAGAATAAAGCTAAAGTAATCACATTTGCAATCAAACACAATAGCTTTCACTTGCAACGATGGCGTCACTGGATAAGTGTGTAAAAGAGCAATGGACTGAGGTGCCGACGAAGTGAGTAAACAAAGAACTGTTTACGTTAGCAATTAAATACCGTCATCAAAGTTGTATAAGTAAACCATAGCTAACATCGCAATAAGTGGAAATTTTAAGGTAATTCTTAAAAATCTTATGAGGCGGTAGCGACCCTTAAATATTAATTAAAAAATCTGACTTAAAACAAATTATTATTTTGATAGATAGAATGATATGACTTGAGAGTTAAAACAATTAAAACTTAATTTTATGTATATATATATATGTATATATATATATATATATATGTATATATATATATATATATATATATGTATATATATATATATATATATAGGCAGATTTAGTTCTTTTATTATTTTATTTAGTTCTCGCAAGTTGCAAAACAATATACGTAAAAATTCCATACAAATTTTTTTAACGATGAAAAGCGCGTTTGCGTTTGCGAAATTATAGAATAAATACCGGTACTAGTAGCCATAGCTACTACATATGTAGTCTACAGTTTTGAGTTGCACGCGTGTCTGCAAGCGAGCGATCTGCAAGAGTTTTTTCCTGCTAATTTACTTCAACTGACACTCATTGTCAACTTATATATATATATATATATATACATATATATATATATATATATATATATAACTATATAACAATATTCAAAAAACAAGATCAGTTATTTTAAAATATAGGCTAGATATTTTTTTGAGACAGAAATCTAACATAACATAAAAACTCTTACGCAGGCATTAATGTGGATCATTAATCTACTACCTTCTTAAATATTTGTAACAATTGCCATGTTATTGATTCAAGAAAATAATTTCAGTTTTGTAATGTGAAAAAAACTCAATCTTTTTGTAAAAAGAAGAAAAATTCCTTTGCCATATATGTGTATGTATATATATATATATATATGTATATATATATATATATATATATATATATATGTATATATATATATATATATATATATATATATATGTAGATATGTTGAAATTGGCTTAGAATAGAATTACGTTTTGATTTGTTTTATGGATTAATTTAAGACCAAAGATCAATTTGAGAAGAGTTCTATTAAAAAGTTCTTTCGAAATAAAATTAGTTTTTGTAATAAGCTAAAACACATCCAAAGAAAAAGAATGTATGAAAATTATGTATATTGTTTATATAAAATGCACTACAACTATTACTTGGTTATAATAAGCATTTTTAAAAATTATCTGGAATTTCTAAGAAATTTTAAAAACATTCTATACTCGAATATATATAGAGAGCATGCCACTTTCTTTTGGGTTGAACCCAAGTGTTTAATTTTGATATTAACAAATTAAACTAGTAGTAACTCTGGTTACTTGGATATTTTGTACAGTAGAGAAACATTAAGTTTACAAATATAGTGTTTTGATACCCCAAGATTTGAGTCAGGATTAACTCAATTGTGATGCAGACATATAAATGTGACTTTTATTTTTTCGGCATACGTTTGACTATTTAAACCACCTTATCATTGGAGAGGGTTATATGTATAAATCACATCCGTACGCATGAGTAGTTGATTGCAGAGGAATTGGGCAAACTGATGCCAGAAAATTAACCCCATAATGACAAGATAATGCTATGTGGTTAATTGGATATTCATAGAATTGCCTTTATGTTGGGAAAAACTTCTCAGTCATACAACTATTACCGCAAGTACACAAATCAGCTTCAAAATTTAGATTTGTACTCCATCAGATACGTCCATAACACAACAAAGTTTTCATTCTGCAAGATAATGCAAGAATTACTCAATTAAATGATTCCATGTCCCCCTCATTTATTAAACCTGGCTTCTTCCAACTTTTATCTCATTAGGTCAATAAGTATTTTTTTTTAGTAAAACTCTGATCATAAGAATCATCTCCGAGAGTTCATTGATGAATTTTCCAATTTTTATTTATCATTATTTATTCTTCGTCAGTAAAATAAAGATGGGTAAACAATAAAGATGGTGATAGTCCATAATGATATTACATTGCTTATGTTTAGTTACAGGAAACTGAGATATACATAGTTATAATAGTTTATCTTTCAAAAGGTTCTTTATTAACAAAACCAATATACAGATGGCCCATGAATCAAGGATAACCTGAAAAGGCTAGGCTAGACTATGACTAGACAGCAGACAAAATTTTCCTTAGTAAGAATCTCTTATTTTTTGAGACACTTTTTTCAAATTTGTGAAACTCTCTACTACTCTGGGGTGATACTTTGGGTGCCATAGACACAAATTAAATCTGATTGTTAATTTAACTATGACTAGACAGTAGACAAAATTTTCCTTAGTAAGAATCTCTTAATTTTTCAGACACTTTTTTAAAATTTGTGAAACTCTCTACTAATCTGGAGTGATGTTTTGGGTGCTATAGACAAAAATTAAATCTGATTGTTAATTTAGCAAACCTATCAAATTTAAAAGTGCACTCTTAGGATTTCGTAATTTATAGGATTTCTTAATTTTTACCCAGCTATGTCTATTCATGCTGTAAAAAATATGTATTACTCAGAACTGGCAATCTATCTCAAGAATTGGTGACTGTAATACAGAAATCATAATGATAAAAAACTTACCTTTAACTGTAAAAGGATTGCCTGTGTTAACCAACGAAGACTTACGTTCTAAGTAACTATGAATTTGCATGCAAATGGTTTTGTAAAATTTTTTTTTTGGAAATCATTAAATAATCTTAATTAAAGCAATGATACTTTTTTTCATTTACACCCAAAATATTGACTCAGAGTAGTAATGTCTATGAATTTAAAAAAAGTGTCTATCTTGAAAAATCACAGATTTTTACTAAAGTAACATATTTGTGATTTTCAAATTATACTTGATTTATGGGATAGCCATTTTAATTAAATTGTTACATAATTTGGTGTATTGTTCAAATTGAAAGCAAATATGTTTGTGTGGAATATTGTAAATTAAAAAGATAATTAATAAAGTCAGAACATAATTCAACAGATTGTACTGTATATTAAACAGAATCCTTTAAAGTGAAATTTGTATAGTAATGAAACGCCCAAAAGTTAGAAGTGAGTTCGAGTGTCTCTTTTGACATGCGACATATAATGACGTAGTGAGATTGTGAGTGAATATATATATAGTGATAAGAGAGATTAAGCATCTAAGAAAGTGAGAAGTGCCTATAAGAGTAAGTATACCAGGAAGAAGAGAGTGAGAACAGCCACTGACTGCCTTGCGTTTCAACAATATTACTGTTACAGCAATGCATCGTTTATTGACTTTGTTTTCTTATAAGACTCTTATACATTGTACATTGGCATCAAATCATAGTAATGTAGTGGGTTGGCTAACAAATAAATACTCATCTTGAACAATTTGATTCTTGTTGCATGGTGGAAGCCAAGTGTGGCGAGCTTTACTATGCAGCAAATGCACTTCAGTCATTCTTATTCACTTTTTTCTATATTTCAAATAGCAAAGCCAATTGATGTACACATTGACATTACATATACATGTCGTTACATAACATTTCATGTCAAACACCTGCAGCATAAAAGAATGTTCTGGCCATGATCCTTCACTTTGGATTAAGATAGTGTCTCTTTTCTTGTGACAACCAACTGCCGATGCGTGTATCATTTTTGTATTAAACACAACTCTTGCCACCAATCAAAATTAATTGTTCAGAAACTACTTTCATTCAGTTTGGAAAAGTAGTGTCTGACTGATAAAGATGCAGGCAGCCTGATCACCGTAACTCAGTTTATCCATCCATCTTATAAAAACTCACTGATAATTGAATGTGGGAAGTTAATTTTCTAGTCTCATAAATAAGTACTTCTGCTAATCTGTGCATGATAGCATCCAGGTGCAGCCCGCCAAGGAGTATGTGCGCCATGTCTTCTAGGTACATATCTATAGAAGCAAAATGACAACCCGAGGCTCACACTCAATTGGTTTAGTTGATGACCTTTCCAAGTACATAATTAATGTTTTTGAACGACTGTCTTGTGTGGTTATATTTCAAATAGAGTGTTCATCTACATAGATGTGACATTAAATATGTGTGCACATTGGAGGCAGTGCCAAAAGGTTCTGGAATTTTCTAAATACTACTAAAATAGAAATTTTCCGGAATATTAAAAAATAAAAGACTTCTTAAAAGTATGTCATTACTTATTAGCGAATGATGAATAATATTAAGGCAATTAGCGAAATTATTATTATATCAAGTAAAATATTTAAAAACCTAAAAATAAATTACTTAGTGAAATATATAAAAATTATATATAATTATATTTAGTCTATACTTATTTGTGTTCATTAGTAATCAATTCCTTTTTTAATGTATAATCTACAAGTTTCTCCATCCAACATTGAAAATAAAACAGTATATTAATTTCAGGCAGCTATTAATGCAGCAACACGGTCTATGGCACTTGATTTGAAAAATTATGGTATATTAGTAATTTCTATGCATCCTGGTTGGGCCAAAACTGATATGGGTGGAAAAAATGCACCAATTGAAGTAGAAACAAGTGTTACACAAATGTTCCAAACACTACAAAACTTATCTGCTGAACAATCTGGGAAATTCTACCAATATGATGGAGAAGAGTTGCCTTGGTGAAAGTGATTTATAATGTAATAAAGACTGTACAGAGAAATAAAGGATAATTTAAAACAAAACATTTCTTCATACCTTTAATATAATTTGTTGTAGCGTCATGGCGACGTTTACGACTTTCGGTATCCCCAGTTTTATCTTCATTTGAATCCTTTGCTGCAATCTCTGGTGGTGCAATTAATCCAAAAAATTGTTAATCTTCTTTCTTTTTAACTTGAGTATATTGAGAATTAATTTTTTGTGTATAATAATAGTGACAAATGTTTTAGAAATACCAAAAATAAATATCAACATTGCCAATATGGAGCAAAATACAGGTGGCAGATTTCAATGTTTGAAAAATTGTAAAAAAAAAACTACACCTCTAATACAAAGTAGGTTGATTTTAACTTTATAACAATAAATGCGGATTTCATTTTTTAAAAACGACGTTTTCCAAACGGCGGCCTTCGAGTCTGACACACTCTTAGAGTCTAGCACGCATGTTTTCAAAAATGCGTTTGCAGAGCGACTGGGGTATGCTACTGACTTCGGCTCGAATATTTTCTTTAAGTTGTGTCACATTGCTCGGATTTGTTTTGTAAACAACGGATTTTAAGTATCCCCATAAGAAAAAGTCACATGGGCTTAAATCGGGTGACCTAGGTGGCCACGGTACGGTACCGTTTCGGGATATTTTTTTTTCTGGAAATAACTGCCGCACTGCATTCATGGACACATTAGCAGTGTCAGCTGTGGCCCCGTCCTGCTGGAACCATGTGCTTTGGTTGCAGGATGGACTATTCTGTAGTTCTACTCTGAAAAAGTAATTTAACATCTGGGCATATCTCTCCGAATTCACAGTTACAGTTTGGCCACGTTGATTTTCAAAGAAATAAGGCCCTATGATTGCAGATGCAGACATGGCACACCAGATTGTTACTTTAGGCTTACGTAAAGGCTCTTGATGCATTTGTCTTGGGTTGTGGACATCGGCATCCGAGTAACGAAAGTTCTGCTTATTCACATATCCTCCAATGTGAAAGTGAGCTTCGTCACTAAAGAATATGTTGCCCATCCGGGTAGCAGTACGAAATCTCAACAACATCACCTCCGCGTAAGTTTTTCTTAATTCGAAGTCAGAATCGTGTAAATCTTGAACAATTTGAATTTTATATGGATGGAACTTGAGCTTTTTTCGCATTATTACCTGTAAAGTTGATTTCGGAATTCTCAATATCGATGAACGTGTACGCAGTGATAAACGGGGATTTTCAACGACAGAAACCACACCCACGCTCAACATTTTCATCCGTGGCTTCCAATGGTGTAGGTCCTGGCCTGGGCCTATTTAATGTTGATCCTGTAGCTCTGAACCTTGCTACCCATGACTGAATGAGGTTGATCGATGGTCCATCACGTAATCGACGAATACTGTAACGATTATTAAATTGACGGCGTGCTACAGACAGCGAAAATCCACTCGAAATGTACGCCTCGACGGCAAAAGCGCAGTGCTCTCCACTCCACTGTTCCATGGCTACTAAAACATCCGCACCGCTTGCGCTTTTAACGACGCCCCCCCGCGCCCCTCTTATGTGTTGCGTTCAGAAACTATGTTTGTTCAAACTTTGAAATCTGCCACTGGATACCCTGTACATAAATAATGTTTCTTTATGACACAACCTTAAAAAAATTTTTATCCTTCTGATACACTTCTGGCTACCCATAAACTAAAGAATTGAATGCATTGGTACAAAATAGTAAGAGTATTTAAATTTGTTCATATTAAAACATTTATTTGTTTAGTAACATCTGAAAACAATTTTTGTTCTAACCTTTATCCTAATGAATAGAATCAGAGGTTCTCTTTCTAAATAAAAATGAATGCCATAAAATAAAAGATTGTAAATGATAATAACTGTAAACATAGAGAATAAAAAAAATGTCTTATATTTTGGTGCGACCAATTTATGTAATATAATTGTATCTCCAATTAAATGAAACTACGTGATGTAGTATTATTTCTACTTTCTTTAAGTTCTTTACCACAACCTAGGTTTCGTTGTATTACAACATCTTCACGTGGGATATTAGCAGTTTCATTTAATTGTGAATACTGAATTTCTACAAAATAAACGCCAAATATATTCAATAATTGTATTTGTTATAATTTACATGTTAGCATACTGCCAACTTCCTCTCCAGTTTTTGGTTCAATATGAAAAGTATACTTAGATAAAAAAAGTATTTTGCAATTTTATGGCAAATTAGCAGTGGATGGAATGACTTGAACTTGTTGCTGATATACCTATACTCGTGCCCTCACTAAAACTTCATATGCGTATTATATATGTATGTATAAAAAGGAGAACTTTAGTAGGTTGTCACTTTCATGGGTCTGGTCCAACTATATTGTAAAAATTCTTTCACAAAGCTTTATCATTTAATGTCCTTTCACTCTGAGCTCAATTGTCGCAAAAACCACTAACTTTAAATAGCAGACATATCAAAATATTAGTCAATCATGGAACGGACCTGCATTACGGTTCAATAAATTACATTTTTCCTTATGAAGACAAAATGTTTTAGGCTTCATTTTTTGTTGAAAACTTGTTGACTAAAAAATTTTGACACTGATTTATTTTTCCAAATTTTAAATTAGCCTTTATGACAGGGATAGTTTAAAGTTCTGAAATCAAGTCATTTTCAAAAAAATTTACCATAAATATAATAAGAATTCCCATTTATTGTTTTTAATTTTCTACACAATATACAACAAATTTTCTATCAACTTTTTATTAGTAAAATGAATATTTCTTACTTAAACTTCTCTTCGATGTAGAACTAGCTTCAATTCTTGCCGTGCAACTTGGTGGGCATTCCATTCTGAATCTCTTCTATCTTTAAATAAATATTTGAGCTTAATCATTTTTGACACATTTCTTTTTTCCCCAAATTTTGGCCATCGTGTTCACTGATTATATTATTTCCTTTTGTACAAAAAAATAGCAATTGAAACAAGAAATAATCACAAGATAAAATTAATAATACTAACATATGTGTTAGGTTAAAACTATGTTAAATTACTTTTTAATAAATATTTTTTTATTTTTGAAATTTTCTTTATCATTATTATATTTCAATTTTTATTATCTTTATCTTTGATTATATAGCGTTCGTTCTCTCCAGAGAGAACCTTTGCCAATGTCAAGTGTGGTAAAAAAGGCTAATCAACACTGATTAAATCATATTTCGGATATTTGTCATTGTTGCTTGTTAACAAAAGAATAAACTGT
Organism: Druceiella hillmani; assembly: GCA_039881145.1. Taxonomy (NCBI): domain Eukaryota; kingdom Metazoa; phylum Arthropoda; class Insecta; order Lepidoptera; family Hepialidae; genus Druceiella; species Druceiella hillmani. The sequence continues at coordinate 35,785,430 of JAYKKI010000003.1, read as the reverse complement.
ACAATAAAACAAAAATTAAATAAGAAGTTGGCTACAATTAAACAAAAAGAAAAAAATATATTTATTATCATAAATAGAACTTCCATTAAGAAAAAAATATTGATTTACTGGTATGATCAATATATGTTCTTATGAAGTAATACGTATCGCCGAGTGTTCAAATCTCAATAAGAGATTTATTCGTAAAACGCTATTTTACAGTGTAGCATCACCCGGCATGTCTGTACAGCGTGATTAATAATTACATTTAATTAATGATGTAATAGTTTATCCCAAGAATGCAATTAGATGCAGGAAAATTTCATTAAGTATTGTGTTACTTTTTACTCAGGAACCATAGAAGGTTCCTATATCAATTTAATAACATTGTATATATATAAAAGTATATTATTCCTTACGATATATTTTCAAAGGGTGGTATGGCCCATTATTTTGAGTAATGAAAAAAAATTACATGTTTTACAAACATTATACATTTTACTTCATTTTCTTTACTTTTTCCTATCCAAAATGAATCAAATTTATAATGAAACTTAGCGAAAACGTCATGTCAACACTGCAAATTGTCAACTTTAATTCATTCATCAATGTGAAATTTTGGAGTTGTAAGATTTGATAAAATAAATATATTGAAGAAATTTTATAAAAGATTGAAATTTTTTTTAAATATCAAACTTTAATGGAAACAATCTCGGAAACCGGTGGATTTTTTCACATTCAAGAAAATATTTTTCATTCGATAATGAAAGGATACAACCCTGTCAAAACACATTGCAAGGAAAAATAAACCTCTATATATATTTCGGCTTAATGCATTCTCTTATTGTATACTTACCTGATATTAATACTATTTTTACCAGACAAGCTTTTCTAACTTTATACCAACATAGTCCAGTGTATTTAGGTATACCTAGAAATCTGGTTACAATGGATGGATTTTTAATTTTTTTCTTTTAACAAGTTACTTAGATCAAGTAAAAAGATTACCCATTAAATGTTTTTTTTGCATACTCCCATGCAAATTACGTTTTTTGGAGTACATTATATTTTTTCAACAGCCAATATGCATTTTCCATTAGCAAATAATTTTTTTTACTAGTTTATAAAACAGGTAAAGTTACAGTCCTTGAAAAGTAAGTATTACATTATTTCAGGTGTAGAAAAGGGTCGGAGGAGTGTGGAGCATGGCAGGTAATGGCCAAGCGGCAGATGTTTCTCTACTCCAAAAACAGTTTACTTTTGACTGCGTCTGCGTGGAATGTTATTATGTATATTATTTTTGTAGTATTTTTCAAAATTATAGAGTGTATTCACTAATCAATTCATAGAAATGTGTGTCACCACAATAATATTAAATTTGAACTTGAGAAATTATTCATCTTTCTATATAACTGCTACATATTATTTATTCGCTTAATATTTTTAGTATGAGTGCAGTTTAGTACCAGTGATGACTTGACAATTCTTTTGATATGATATGAAAGAATAGTCACTAAAAATGACATTTTCCAAAAAATATATTCAATAAGCATCATTTATTATAAAAAATTGATTTTAAAAATTTCAAATCTGGAAGTTTTTGTTGCGAGGGGAATGTGTTTTAACCTTTTTTTTTTACTTCATTCAATTATATAATAGCACAATTTATTAAATATTTATAATAAAAATTTCATAAATTCAATTATCAAACTCAATTCAAATATCTAACAACACCGCAATATCAATTGCACTAAATCAGCTGAAAGATAACAACGAATGTTGAAAAACACCCCAACAGATTTAATCTTTGATAAAAATATGAATCCAACAATTCAAGAAAAAATTTTTGCAAATATCGATAACAAAAGCAGATTCATCAGAATATTAGGGAAAAAGAATGACAGACTATTTGCTCTTGTCCAGCAGAAGGTGCTGCCGAGACATTAATCGTACAAACTACAATTAATATAGAACCTAAAAATATTGTCGTCATTACAGAAAATACTAATTTTTTAACAGCTTAACACCTACTGATATAGCAAATGATTGCACAAATATTACCAATGCACCAAAAATTATATTTTGTTTCTACTGGATGTAAGACGATCTCAGTGTTTTACAAAAAGCGTAAAAATAGATTTTCAAAATTATTAGAAAATCATAGACTTATAAGATGCTACCATGATATTCACAGATTATCGTTTTGGAATTGGGTATTGTATGCACTATGACATTATATGGTGCTCCTAGAAATGACAAGAATATAAACAATTCCTGATACCCTTAAAAACAATGAACACAATAGATGACAACTTACCTTTACTGATGCTTGGGTCACATAAAACGAGCATATTTACAATTTCATTCATGGATTGAACGTGATACGTTGCCTCAAGTATGGAGATGGAAGCATAGAGATAATTCATTAGTCCCAGTTTCAATGAACGAACCACCGGTTCCAGACAACTCATTAAAAACAATTTTTTGTTTATTTATAATGGGTATGGCTCGCTTTGCGGATGCCGAAAAAGTGGTTTCCATCACTTTGTAGCATGTTTAAATTGAAAAGGAAGCAGTTGTTCTAACGCTTCATCAGTAATGTCAATAGATGAACTAAAAAATTAAACGTAAGATAAAATAGTGTCTTTCTGACAGCTAAAAAATTATTAATTTCTTACTGTATTAAATAACAATTATTTAATATAAAATATCAATAAATTATTTTCAATATAAATTAATAATATATCATTTGCTACAAAAACCTTGACGTGTTTGTGTTAAATCTCTTTCATTTATTTCGCCCTTTGGCACTTTTGCCATGGTCATATTAATATTAATGTTTAATAGTTTTATATTTCTTTAAAATCTAAAAAAGTGATTATACAAAAAAAGTTCCAAAAGCTACATTTTTCTCAATATTTGATTTTTTCCCAAAATTAATGGTTTTGCATAAAAGTGTGAACTTTTAGTAGGTAAACTTTTTACTTCTTGTCTAAGAAACTCATTAAAAATATATTAGAATTTTTCGGATTTCGCGATTTTTCAATTTTCATGCCTAACTAAATGCACTGGGCTAGTAATTAGCATCAAATAATAGTAGTAGTAAGTTACATATTTGCATCATCAACAATAAAATTGTAGAAACGTTTCGCCATCCTAACAAATTGAATTCCACAAATTCTGCAATCATTTCGTTCAAACAGCTCAGTTCTCGTGTAACCACATAAATATTTATATTAAAATATTACTGGGTATGGCTAAGGAACAAACTTCTTCAAAGTTGGTACTGCAGATGCTAAAACCATAATAGAAACTTTTCAAGTATTTACAAGACAATTTATTTTCAAATTGGCTAATGTACTTCATACACCATCCTAATTTATTTAGAATGAGCCATAGATTTATATCTATGAATAGGAATATAATATTACTACTTTAGTATTTTATTTCATCTACATACAAAAATTTAAGAAAATGTAACACGATGCGACGAAGGTCAATTTAAGGAAAATATGAGGTGCATAGCAGGCTATGGATGAAAGAGAGTCAAGGCTAGGTGAGGAGAGAATGTTTTTTAAACATGTTTGCTAATAAACTAAGCATTGTTTATCGTGCCAAGATATAGAGGAGTACAGCAATACCTCATTTTATGCAACCCTGCATTGCACGTATTCGTTATAATGCGATTTTTAAAAATTCACGCTAAACTGTGCCGCTTCACGCGGCCGTAATGAATTGGTCCGTTTGAACATGTATGGCATGATTGCATTAACCAATACAAACCTGTAGCTTCTTAGTTATTGAAAGCGAATCGTCAGTTGACTTAAAAACTCCAACAGTTTTTTCTTGTTTATTGCGATACATATTTGTCTTTAAGATTATACATACTGTATGTATGTCAGTGAATTGCAAAAACCCATTATTACCTACTTACTATGCGAGCTTTAGTTTGGAGGTTAAGTTAAAAGTTATACAAAAAATGGAAAACAGGCAAAGCTACAGAAGTTGGACGACAGTTTGGGCTGTCGGAATCTACTGTACGTACAATTGTAAAGAATCGAGACAAAATTAAACGTTCCAGTGAATTTTTAACTCCTACTAGTGCAACAAAACTTACTCATTCGAGACCAGTTATTTCAGAGAAAATGCTAGCTGTCTGGGTTGAAGATGTAAATGCAAAATATACACCCCTGAGTCAAGATCTAATAAGTTTGATATACGAAAGCTTGAAAACTCAGGAAGACGAAGGTTCTTTTACTACTTCGTTTGTAGCTAATAGGGGCTGGTTTGACAGATTTAAAAAGCAAATGAACCTCCACAGCATAGCCATAACGGTGAAGCTGCAAGCGCTGATATAGAAACTGTGACGAGGTTTTACCCACCTACGCAATTTCTTACTGCGAGAGAAAATTCCTGCTTGCCTCGTCTTTAACATTGCTGAAACTTCTGGAAAAAAATGCCATCTCTCACTTTTATTTCTAAAGAAGAAAGACATGCAAGTGGTTTTAAAGCAACGAAAGATCAGCTTACAATTCTTTTAGGGGGTAATGTAACTGGTGATTTTAAATTAAAACCTCTGTTAGTATATCAATGTGAAACACTACGTGCTATGCGAGGTATAAATAAAGGTACTCTTTGATTGTATGGCGATCAAATCGAAAAACGTGGGTAACAAGAGAAGTTTTTACATATTGGTTTACAAACAGCTTTTGTCCTGATGTCAAAAATTACTGCGATCGTAATAGACTACTCTAAAAAGTTTTATTGCTCTTGGATAATGCACCTGGGCATCTACTGATATTTGATTCGCCGCGAGATCTGAAAGTGGAGGTGATGTTTTTGCTGCCAAACACCACACTTTTGGTCAGTTGATTCACGAAACACAGAGAAGGTCCATGCGCGATTGGTGGAAATTGTAGAATATTCTGAAAGGTGTACAAAACATTGCTGCAGCTTGGAATAAAATAAGGTTAAGCTGAATGATTGGAGTTTGGAGGAGTCTTTGGCCCGACGTGGTAGAGGCACCCAGTAGACAGTTGTGAGTTCAAGATGCAACAAGAGAGGCGATTGAAGACATCGCGGTCATGATGGAAGATTCTGAACTCGGCAGCATTCCAGTTGAAGCGTTTGTTGCAACAGACAGCGCATCTTTGAGCAACGAAGTTTTCATAGACATACAAAAAACTTCTGACGAAAACCAGCAAAAACACACCAAAGAGAGAATATTATTGTCAAGTGCGCTGCAGGAAGCATCATCAAAGATATATGCAGGTCTTGCGATTTTAGAAAATTCAGACAGTGATGTTCATCGCATCTTACATCTTCGGCAATCAATACATAAAGCTGTAAATAGTTACGAAAGAATTTTGCAAGAGCGCAAATAAAAAGCAAATCAAAAAACCTTAGATGACTATTTCACGAAGAAAAATGCAAGTGATTAAATTTTTTGTTTTTTTAATAAAAACATTGATTATACAAATTCAGCTTGTTATTTAATTATACCCCAATATACGCGAATTTCGCTTAACACGATTTTAGCCGGAATGCATCCCTTGCGTAAAGCAAGGTATTGCTGTATATATAAATAGACTAAAACATTATTTCATGAAAATCATAAGCCTATTTGTTACTGAAAATTGTTCGTAAAAAAAGTTTCTCCAATGATCAGCCCTACCCTCATGAACATATTTAATGTTAATGATTTATTTTAGGTCTTCATAATATTACATGAACTTATACAAAAACCACTAAGATAGCATAATATTATCAGTTTGCATCGCACGCAGTTTGAGCGCTGCAATGAAATAATGGAGTGCTGATGGCGGGCAGAAATAGAAGTAACTGACTTCAAAAAATGAATCCAATGTTTTAACCATATCTGTGTTACAATATAATTATTTGAATTGGATGATTCCAATTCTGAACAGAAACTTTTTTCTCACCTATGAATGATATAAAAAAATTCATAAAAATATAATGAAAACCACTGAAAAAATGTTAAGAAAACAAAACTTTTGACAAAAAGTTTGTACTACTATACTAAAGTGTGTTACGTAGTTTTTTACATCTGACATAATGTAATGTAAAAGCAAGGACACATAACTTGACGTAAAGCCTGTATTACAAAGCACATTAAATGTGAGGGGTGAGTTTATGCAGAGTAACAATTTAAGACTAATTGTTACGTTTCATCAATTATTAGACATGTGTTTTCAAGTGAGATCAAGGTGCCATTCACCATTTTTAAGTCCTGTTTTGAAATACCAAGCTCCAAAGTGATGTACAATCAGTTTGCTCTACTCTCTAATTTTATCCTATATGCTGGAAAAATCTGAAAGTTTTGTAAGATGTCTAGCATTTTATTTAAATTTTCCATTAAAATTATTCCTGTTGAATTGCACCAACAATTTCAAGATATTGACAACTACTGAATATGTATTACAACACACATTGGTTGCCAGTTTTTTTCTTTTTTTTCAAACTGCCAAGTTCTATATAAATAAACATGTTCCCACATATTCTTAACTGGGAAGTAAATTACTGTTAAGAGATACATTGAAATAATTTAATTACTTGAAAATTCCATTTATGTAGATGTCTTAAAAAACATAAGTATATTGTTCACTAGTTATTACTATTGTTTCTTCAATTACATTTTATATAATTTAAAAAAAAAGTATTTCTTTTAACGTTTAATCAAACATTGTGTCTTGTTTGTATAATGAATATATACATATTATACTCTATGACGAAATACATAATAAGACTATAAAATTGATTGCACCATATTAACCAGGTAGATTAAAAAAAATTTCTAATCGACCAACACAGATGCCAGCTGAATCTAAATTGTTTTAACTATTTAATCTTAGTTTAAACAGTATATTTATTTAATACGGTATTAGACTCATTCTAAATTTTGATATTTTTCGTACAATATTGTGAAATATAAGTTAATTAAAAACCAGTTTTAGTAAATTCAAAAACTCTTAGAATATAATGTGAAATATTAAAAATGACCTAACAACACAGTATTGCCGTCGTTTTCTAAGGGTTAAATTTAAACTTTTATAACTCGGTCAATTTTTAAGATTACTAAAAAAATTTTTCACAAAAATTTAGTCAAATACCTAATTATTACCAAAATAATGTAGTGGTATTAAAGCCTGTATCCATTTCTTTCCCAAGGGATTCAGAAAAAGTGAAAAAATATTGGGTCAGATATCTATTTTTTTTACATTACTGTCTGTAAAACTGTATATTAGAATGTACATTAAAGAAATTAACAATCAGGAAGAAATTATTTATATTTCATGTATATTAAATTTTATTTATATAATAATCTTACTTATAATCTGAAAGGAAATCGAATATTGACGACAAATGTTGGAAATAAATTAGTGAAATAAAAGATTGCGCTTTTAAAATAAAAAAGGGTAGGATAGCAAAATTATATTTTAAATGATAGCGGTGACTTTTTAAAAAAAAAATCAAAGTAAAGCACATTAATACAACGTTCATATTTTCAAATTATCTTTTCTTTCCATAAAGGTTTATCTATAGTTAGAACTGAAAAACAATGCTATTTACGGTTTCTTTCACGTGAACATATATAATGATGGACATACTGAAAGAAATTATAATAATTTATCAAAGAAGAATCTTGTATCGATGTATTTAGGGTTGAAAACTGATATTTTTTAGCTTTTACTTTTGCAAGCCCATGAAATATTTCCTTCATTCTAAACTCAACTACATTGTTACGAATGCTTCACTTTATATACAAGCCTTCCGCTAAGAAATTAATTAAGATTGCCCTTTCCTTACTAAATACATTTTAAGGACTCAGTACCTTATATGAAAGCATACAAACCATTCTATACATTACATTCAAATATATTACATGATTTATTTTCAAGCAATCATATCCTTTCAACTGTTCTAACTTTACTAAGCACTCGATAAAACGTTTTGCATTGAAACAATGAATTACCTTTTACAGAAATTTGACTAAGGCACTCGTACAAGATGTGATTTGGCTACACAATGTTATCTAGAATTCAGTCAAATACACAACTTTGAAACATGCAATCTTAATAATAATTCATTATCCTTATGAAAACAACTTTAAATAGTGCCTTAGACTACTTGTTTAGTATAAAGGTAGTCATTCGAGAAAATCTCAGATTGTAAAACCAATCAATTAAAATGTACTTTCATATACGTATATTAATATTATACTATAGTTACATAGTATTTTTCATGCATATGCAAACTTAGCAAAGCATTTCAGTATTTCTGGGGCAGTAAACAAAATTATTAGTCCCCAAAACGAACTTTAATGTTATAAGCCGATTATTTAATTTTCTAAATTCCCTACAAAAATTAGGTTTTTTAAACAACGCAAAAGAGCTCATACCTATTCTTATCAACGTAAACACATAAATTTACTAGCCAAATACAGCCTCCTTTTGTTCGGCTCGGCTTTGGGGAGTTTTTAATACTATTTAATGTATTTGTGATAATTTTTAAATGAAATAAAAAAAATACTATCTGAAGCAATTAGTAGCAACATTTAATATGTAGATAACATTCTGTGCCAGAAACGAAACAAACACTTGTTTAATAGTGAACTTTGGTTGAAATTATAAAAAAAAATCATAACCCACTGTGCATTATTTTACACAAGATTATGACCATAAAACAACACAATCAATAATGTCATATACATAAAGTTCCCCGTCAGCAACATAACTATAATCGAAATGAAAACTGTGTAATTATAGAAAATATATTGTATTATTTCACTATATATGTTAATATCGGACAAGAAGTTGTTCTTTGCATTTCAATTTTCAGTCTGTGGTACAGATTGCAATAAACTAAATTTTAACCTTAATTACATATTTTGAAAATAGTTGTTTTCAACGGATAAATAAATACCAACAGTGATGCACTGTACCAGTTAGTCTTAGAATAAAGTATTAATAATAATCAAATTATTAAAACTATAAGATTTTGTCCCCACACTCTCTTTGAATCAAACGAGCTAACAAAAACAATTTTAAAATAAAAAAGCTTAATTTTTATGATAGATTGTATCAAAATTTTGGATTTAATATGTTAACTTTTACATGACTATAGGTATCACCAAACATTTCATGATACACATAAAACATAACATTCGTTTTATAGCATACAACGCGGCCAATCAGCTTTATAATCGAGCTTCCATAACGTATGAAGTTTAAACATTAAAATAATACATTATTCGATATTGGTTACATGTAATGAAGCTTAGACAACTTATTTTTATAGAGTATCATATATCCTACTAAATATCTACAATTATATTTACAAAAAGCAAATGGCTTAAATAATTATGTACAATTCAGGTCATGAGTTAAATATTAATTTGGGCTGCACGAAAATGTCTACGAACCCATGATATTCCCTTGCTTTAACCTGCAATCCGGGCAGTACCACTTGCCTTTAGGCGGTACCATGATTCCTACGCACTCGAAATGAAACCACTCGATGGAACATCCGTCAGCATCACAGGCAATCATTTCTGATACTTCGTCATAAGGACATCGACAGTAGCAATACACGCTTTCACCCTCTCTCGCTTGCCTGAAGCCAGAAGGTCGAGGGAAAGGAAATTGATGACTGGTGGTAGCGATGGACACTGGTGGCAAAGCTGGCGGATCTGGATAAATTTTCGGCATAATATTCATCGGTGGCTGAACTATTTTTAAAGCACCTTCTTCACTGGAATCGGTTTCTTCATCACTAGATATAATTGGATTAACGGGAGCTTGAATTGGAGGCGGGGGAGGTGGAACTTCTGGCACTTTAATGGTTATCATCGGAATTGGACTAACATATGTCTGAGAACGGTGGGAGTTTGTAGGTGAAGGTAGATCTTCTTTTCGCCATTCCAATTTAGGAGGTTGTTGTGGTTTCAGAACATATTCCTCATCACTCGAATAGCCATAGAATTTATTTGGCACTCTTCTCCTTTTTGATGCCCTCTTATTTTCATTTTCGACAGACTGCATAAGCAAGTCAGTTTTATCAGTGGGTGGTGGCATATCTGGTATTTGAACAGTGTTTGATTGTAGTGATATTGTTATTTTATTATGTGTTACAGCAGCAGCGGGCTTGACAATTGGTTCAGGTTCGGACTGTATTATCACTTCTTTTGGAATGTTTATTTTCAAAGGCTCCGACTTCTTAACCACTTTGAGTTTCTTTCTCTTCTTTGTTTTGGATTTCTTTTTACTTACAGTTGGTTTTTCAACTGGAGGTGTGTTAGGTCTACTTGATTCCTCTGCTATTGACCCGTTACTGAAAGGTGCTACAGATGCTAACAGCATAAGTTGATTTCTTTTCTCAGCTAACAGTTTGTTGGCTAATTTTTGGGGGTGTTCATCATAAAATTCTTCATCTGTTTCAGTTTCTTCGGTCTCCAAGTCGGACTCAGCAATGGTGACGTCCTGCTTTTCTGGAACCAAAGCAGTTGTATCTTCCATTTCCATTACATCAACTGCAGAAACGTGAGAAGCATCACTGTCTCTATTTGGGGACAAGTTTTTTCTGTTTGCAGTTTTAGTCTTCTTCTCCGTGCCCGAGTCTGACGAATCATCAGATGAAGATGATGATGAAGATGATCCACTTGAAGATGAACAACTGCAGTTGGAACCGCACGAGCAGCTGGAGTCACTGTCACTGCTACTACTGCTAGAAGAAGAGGAACCATTACCACTTTTCTTAGTAATTTTTTTTTTGGGAGATTTCTTTTTTTGTTTTTTTTCTGGAGAATCTTTTAAACCTAAGGAATTTCTGAAATTATTTTCTTCAATAGTGTCAGTTGGTATTATACAATAATCATGATCAGATTCACAGACATGTTTTTTCACAGGTTCAGTTGGTTCTTTATTTTTTTCAAATTCCGCTTGATATTGTTGGAAATTATCCCAAATTCCCAAAACTTGTTCATCCGGTTTATCTTCATCATTTACATCAGGTTTTAAGTCAATATTATCAATATCACAGGTTTTTTCCTCCTCCGTCAACTTTAAATTATCGTCTTTAACAGTTCCACCATCTGAATCATCGCTGCTGTCGCTCTCAGATAAATTAAGTGCAGGTAAATTAACGTCAAGTAAGAGAGTATCTTTAGAGTCTTTCTGCTTCTTTCTTTTAGTCTTTTTTGATTTAACGCTCTGGTCAATGGATTCTTTGGCATCAGTCTTATCTTCACATACAGATTCCGATTGCCTAGTATCAACTTGAGAAACTTCCACTTCTTTACTTTCTTCTTTCTCAGTATCTTTTGTCTCTGCACATGGTTCTACAGTAGGCGCAACAGTTACAGACAGTGGTTCTAAGTGTTCTGACATATGCTTTGCTAGAAGTTTTTTAGACACAAATTTTTCTTCACAGCCTTGTTCTGTGCAGGCGTGCGGGTAATCATTGTTGTGAAACCTCTTATGTACTTTTAATGCTACAGCTTTTGTAAAATTAAGATTGCATTCCTCACAAATAAAAGAATTAGGGGGCACACAGAAATGATATACGTGTGGCCATTTCTTCTGCAAACATTTTTTACATAATACACTTTCCGTTCCATGTTTCCAAAATAGATGTTTTGTAATATCTGGTTTATTTCGGTAGGCTATACCACATCTATAACACAAATGATGCAATTTATGTTTCCACACATGATTGGAGAGCTTGGATTGATTACTACACTTCTCCAAGCAGACATCGCAGGCATGATGACTTTTCCGCAAGTGAACCATCAGTCGAAAGGCAGAGGGTATAGCGTTTATATCACACAGGCAACAACGGAATTTAATTTCATATGTCGAGTCATAACAGCCTGGACAAAGATGACACAGTAATTCACTATAACTATAAAAGTTTGATTTACACATTATACACAATAATATTGTCTTCTGATGCATTTTACGATTATGAAAGTAAAGGTCTTTATGGACTGTTGTAACAAAGTAACATTGAAAGCACTCATATGTATGATCGTAAGACTTTGTTTCACACTTTTCCACATTATCGAAACTATCTAAATTTATAAATACAGTTTGCAGTTCATTGAGACCACACTTCACTTTTGAAGATATTGTTTCAGGCATCAACTCCTCTGCTGTTATACTGTCAACGGTAGCTGTGAATCTATGCTGAGCTATAAAGTGTAGCGCTAACTGCCTGGCATTAACGGCAATTTTGCGAGCGTGATTGCAATAAATGCACCCAAAATGTGTAGAGCTTAAGAACACTTTTAGTAGGTTGCGAAGGGGATATTTATCTAGAGGTCGGTCCAAAGTGAGTTCCGTTAGAGGTACCTCTTCTCCAGCACTCACAATCTCTGTCGCTTCTTCAACCGTTGATTCTTTTTTCTCCTCTACTTTTGTTTCGACATCAACTTCCATATTTTCTGGTGAAGCCGGTGCACTGGTTTGTTTTTCTTCAGGTATTAAAGCATCGGGTGGCACTTCCGGTTCTTTAACCATGTCAGTATCAACATCCAATGTAAGTTTACTACTTTCTTCACTGTCGGAAGAGCTCTCGCTAGATGTTTGCTTGTCAATGAGATCTTTCGGTACACGAACTGTTAATTTTGGTACCCTATTAATAGGCTCTGATTTAATTTCCTCGGGTTTATTTTCAAATGTAGATAATGTCACTTTGTTGATTTTTGGAACTAACTTATTATCTTCGGGGTCTTTTTCATAGCGCTTCGGTGGTCTTCGAACTCGACTGGGAGGCTTGTTCGCCGGAAGGTTACTATCACTAGAATTGGAAGCCATTTCATACTTTATATTAGGCTTTTGTTCGGTCATGTGGTTTGTCGGTAAAATAGTACCATGGGTGTGGCTGTTTAATTTTTCTTCACTTACATGTTTGTTATTGAAATGACTGTTAGCAAAGGAAGAATCTTCCAGAGATCCTGCTGAGTGTAATGCTGGCAAAATTGGTTGTGGAAGGGGCCAACTATCTTTCTTATCAGCGGTGACATTGTTTTCTATACTCTTCATCATTTTATCACTACTAGGTTCGTCATGGTGTTCAAAATCTTTACTAGTGCTTTGAACATCTTCCAATTTTACGCTGACTTCTTTCACGGGTGCACAGGGAGAAGTCTCTATTTTCACTTTTGTATTAACATTGTTAACTATATTAGGAGAAATATCACCTCGCACAGTATCAACTTTCATTGGCCCAATATTGTCACTCTCACTTACAGGTGGCTTTGGAATTTGGGGCCCATTACTATTAACAGGTTTGGTTTTTTTATCATTACTGAACTTAATGGTAGGCTTGTGAACAGGAGGAGGCACAAGTATTTTCCCTTTCCGGTTAATAAGGCAGTTATGTTCTGAGAATTCTTCCTTTTCAGTATATATTTTATCACAATAACAACACATAAGGAATAATGTGCCACTGTACACTGAATAAAAGTCTTTCGTATCGCTGTACTTATATTCACGAACATTATGTTTGCTGATTAGGTGGGCTGCAAGTTTTTCCGCTTTAGAAAACATGCCTAGGCAAAATAGACAAATATGTCTATTGTGAACTTCCCGCATATGAAGAAAAAGATTCCAGTTCTCATAATAGGTTCCGCACGCAGAGCACAAATAGACTTTTCGCGTCACCCTGCAGTGTCCCGTTTCACTGTGAATTGCAGAACTATTTTCCGAAGTAAATGCAGATTCGGAAGCTTGGGACCGACAGCTCCGCTGATGATCCTTTAACATGCCCAATGACTTGAAAGACATCGAGCAGCATTTTCGACATTTAAATTTCACCGTTGGCTGCAGACCTAAATACTGTGCATACTCCTTCAACTGAGATCCTTTTTCAACTTTAGTTTTCTTAAGTAACCCATAATTCAACTTGTTTTGATTCTTCGGTATAATTTTTGGTACAGGCGTCGGACTGGACCTTTGATCGATGATTGATTTCGTGACATTGTTTTTTGCCAGTAAATTTCCCAAAGTGTAATTTTCATTAGCTTTATTAAAAATACTTATGGGATTGATATTTCTTTTCTGAAGAAGTGGAGATTTGCTGTTTATTTGTTTGATGGACTGATTTTTTATCACATTCTTTTTTATACTATTATAATATTCATTATCTCTTTTAATGAATTTGTCTTGTGGTGTTGATGGCAGGGCTTTACTTGGTGGAAATTTCAACTGTTTGATACGTCTGCTTTGCTCAATATTTGTTTTTTTTAAATCTGGAAAGTTGTACTGCTTATCTAATTCTCTTCCACCATCGCCCATTAAACTGTGTCCATTAGATGCTGGTAATTTTATAGATACATCCGGTTTTGTAGAGATTCCTGTGATGGTTATCTTGTCATCGGTCAATTCTGAGTAATTGCTTCCATCTTCCATAATTTACTGAAATGTAACAGAAGCACTGTAGAAAAGTGAAACAAAAGACGACCAACGTGCACAACGAAGTAACATTTCAAAATATTTATAGGTAAGTAAATAATGACTAGCAATTATGATAATTATAACTTACCCTATATCTTGTACAATACGTACAAAGCCTGGATCGGAAATTTAACAATTGCGGAACGCATTTAAGGATAGACAAACCCATGAAAAGGCTTATTATGGAACAGCGAACAAACCATTCCCGTAAAATGGCGTCACCTCTATGAAGAGCATATAGTGTTCCAGATTATAGTTTTTGTTAGTATTAACTCATAAGCCACAATCACTTATAATAACAAAAACATAAATATACACTTGATTTACACTCTTTTGATACAATTTTGTTTTGAACAAACTTTGTAATCGCACGTAATAATCATATTATTGAAATATTGGAAGCGCGAAGCAACCAATTTAATGATCAAAAACTACAGACCAGGAATAGAGAACGACATTTTGTATAGAAACAAGCATAGAGATATTTTTTTTCTTATAATGTCTATGGTTGACAAAAGCTTATTTTGAGAAGAGTTTACACATTCACTTCGTGCGACAGTTACCGTGGTGGCAGCTGTAAGTGGGTGTTTACACGGTAACGGTTCGTGCGACATTTACCGTCTTGTCAGCGTCTCTACAATTAATTGTAACTGTTGCATATAATATCACCGTGTAAACGCCACCGTAGGGACTATGTTCTTCTATGATAATGTCGATATCGCTTGTATATATACGGTCACATTTGGCCATAGTTACATTATCATTACGTTTAACCGTTACCGTGTAAACGCCTCTTTGGCCTAGTACGTACTACGCTTGGCGTTTTCATTATTTTAGTAGCCATTATCACCATAGTTTTCCGGAGAGCGGTATGTGTTGTGGCTATGAATCTAATCATAGTTTTACTTTTATGTATTTTATATAAATATATATATATATATATATATATATATATATATATACATGTATATGTATATATATATATATATATTTACTTTATAATCATAGCTTTACTTTAGCTAACAGTAATCACAAATGTAATTGACAAAATACAATAAAACAAGAAAACAATCAATGAAAAAACTAATTGTTGTATTTACCTTTCATAAACTTTACAATAGATATTTTAACTAATTATGTACTCACAATCTTAATGTTATAATATTTTAATGATATAATGCCCAGTGTTTGTGGTATTCCATTTTTAGTAATATGTATGTATAGTCCAGGTGGTAAAAAAGTTATGACACATATATTTTGTTATTTAAAAGATGTATTATTACCAAAATGTAAAAAAAAATATATAAATTCGATGAGTCTAGTTCTGTTACTAGTAATGGACAAGTAACAATCCTATAATAGACATTTAGTTACTGCCATTCTTTTAATACCAAAGATGGTCGTCCATTTAGCTGACAACCACTAATAATTACTAATAACTAATAACATTGTTACAATTTAGGAAATAGAATTTAAAATAAATGACACAATGGATATGATAACAAATTATATTGTTTATTACTGGGTCAAGTTGAATTTTGACATTCAGTTCAAGTTGAATTTTGACATACATAGTAATCGCGTACCTATAATTTTTAAATTACTATGTTCATTACATAGTAATTTAAAAATTATAGGTACGCGATTACTATTTATCAAATGGAACAATTTCAAAAATGTATCTTTAACATAAAAAAGGTATTCACTACCATGTATATATAATATTACTTTTCTACATTCCAGAATTAATAATTATATCGTTAATAAATTTACGAAACTGTGCACTAATAATAATACTCTCTTTCTTCAGCTGTAACTTACAAACTTAATAGCTGATAAATATCAAACCACATAGTTAAGTAACTATGTCTATATTCTCTAACTTTTATTACAATAGTTGGGTCTTGCTTAATAGATTTTTATGAAAAGTGTCCGTCATTGGTTACACAGAAGCAATAAAAAGATTGTGCTATGTCCGTTACTGGTACCATTATCTTATTATATTATATTTACATGACCTATAATAGTATTAAAAATAAGGATGGTAGAAATTATTCTCACCGTTTAAGTCAATGCTTATTTAGGTATTAACATAAATTAAAGACTTTCTATTTTTTCTAATTCTAAGAAACACATTTGAATAACATTTTCTAAATAAATTTAGGTTCATCACCCTTTAGTGGTGATATACAAATAAATAAGCTCATAGACGGCCAATAATTTGGAAAACAATATTTTTGGTTTCCATTGCTTTTATTATATCGTCCTAATTATTTTTTTCGTGAATATCTTCACTATACAGAAAGATTAAATCTTTAATTTTATTTTGTATATATAAATATTCAACAGACAGATATTATATATTTTCTTAAATAATTTATTATACAAGTAGCTTTTATTGACCAACCATAATTAGTTACAACTAAATTTTGCCGGGCATCACAGATACTTGCTAATAAAGCCATTTTATTACATGTATTTGCACTTATTTTTATTATTATTGCTAAATATATTTATAATACAATTAAGAATGTATGAGATATGTTGTATGTATGTGTGTACCAAATATAGAAATTAGTTTATATGCAGTTTACAATGTTATTAATTAAAATTTAAATTCTGAAATATCACACGTATATTTTAAGATACTATTGTAATGGACATAAAATAAAAAATGCAACGCCTATATATTAGGTAATTTATTTCTTCTATTTTACTAAATTGATTTTGATGCGGTTTTCACTGTCGCACAGAGTATTTGTTTGTGGAAGTTCTTGTGTGTATATACTGGTGAACCGCCCTGGCCTCGTTCAGGTGGCTATTAGTTATCGTAATAAAAGTTGTTTCAATGTTTATAAAAACTCGTTGTATATAATATTCAACGTTTGTTTCAATGTTACTAAAACGTAAACTTCTTGTTTTATGCTTGTCGTGATAGGGCCACATATAAACTTTCTACATTTAAACCTACACCTTACATTTTCAGTGTTATTAACAGTCATTGAGAAACAAAGTTTTATTGAGAACTAAAGACGCTTAAATTGAAAAGGTAGATTGAAATTCTTGGTGTTAAAAAAATCTTTATTTACATAAGTTAAGTAGATTTTGAATTTCGCAGTACTATAAAAGGAGATCCCATCTTCTTTGTGAGCCGGAATTCAAAGTAAATTAAAAGAGCTCAAAAATTCCACTAGAAAATTGATGGTTTCTTCAAAATCTAACACTGTACCAACTGAACAGTAGATTTTATTGGCTAAATCAAATCTTACACATGGTTAGTCAGTGATAAAAGTGTTTTCTCTTTGAACTATAACCCAGTCTTATTACTGATATTATTAATTTCGATAAATATCGCCGACTAATATTTAAAGACTGTTAACAGGGACATATTGGTTATTATTAATATTGATCTTACCATTATTCACTGATAGTTGACCATTTCCTATTTTAGTAACAATTCAGTGTACATTTTATTTTGTTACTCTCATATTTGTTTTATACCCCATTTTAATAGCATTCGGCTAAAGGTAAGATCTCTTCAGAGAAGCGTTGATTTCATCGGTTCTGGTACTTCTGGGATAATAGATAATATTTGGAAGGGAAACAACACTGTGCAGCCACCCATAGAGTATTGACGTTGCGTAAGAAATGCATTGCCCCAACGCTTTAATGAGAGTTTTATGGGACACGGTAGCATGATCCCAAATTATTAATGAACAATCCTATAGCATTTTTACAATGCTACTTTGTTTTGAAATATAAAATACGCAAGAGACATCATCTGGAATTGGCAACGGAATTTGAAACGTTGCATATGCAGTCCTATCTCCTTTCAAAAAAGTAGCGGCAATTCCGAATGATGTGACGGCTATTGAAATTTTCCTAGCAGGTCTTACTTTAGTAAGAAACAAATTAATTAAGTATATCACCAGTACATCCGGGGACACCAAAGAAAAAATATTTTGTCTTTTCTTTGTTGCTTATTGACCATTTTCAAATGGTATTTGCCTTGGAATACGATTTGCAGTAATTTAGTATAATAAAAAGGTATTTCTTTTATGTATCCGATATGAATTTCTGTGTTAATATTGCTTAGCATAGATATACCAAAATGTGTAAATGATATGACTAAAAATAAATGAAGTGCATTGTGTAATTCGATCAACGTTTAGTCACAAATGGTTTGTAATCATAATTTAGACCATCTACAGCCACTTCATATCTTTTCGAATGCGTTATATCTTCAACCATACCTCTCTCGATAATTATTCCAAAAACTCAAGGAAACAGTAACTTGACAAATGAAATTGTTTAGTAATACATTATTGCATATAATTATCGTGAAGATTGTGCTGGGCAACATAAAGCAACATCTGAATTGTATTGTTCTAATGGGAATCACGTTCCAGTAACACCATAGCTTTACGTGACACTTGATATTGTCAGCAACTCCTTGCACAATTTTCAAGTACTGAAAAGAAACGATGTCTTTCACTACATGCGACAATATCCTACGATAAGATATTCCCCGTTATTTGAATGCACTATGTACACTCAGGAATCACTTTTATTAATATTAATAAAAGTGATGGCCTCGATAGAGATGACTACTAACAGGTTGGTCTTGCTACCTTCGCCGGAATTGTTCGGTTGCTCGATTTCAAGCGTAAATTTAGGGACGAATTTATTACAGGTCATTGTTCTTGCAAAATTATGTCCCGAACATAATTTTCCATTAATGTTTTATTAGGAGAATTGTTTACAACGTTGTATATGTTCCTTTCAGTGAAATAAACACTTGAGGTCTTGTTGAGTTCGGACTCAAGACTTCAGTAGTTCTTATTGAGACCGGGCTCAGGACTACTGGCGATAAACCAATTAGCATTCGATTTTCTAATTAGCAAAATAAAAACTATTACATGTTCCATTGTAATCTGCTCGCTAGACAACATTTTATATTGCCAGTTTATCATGATGTAATTTCATACTGCTAATTCGGTATACGATATTCGGTATAAGTTAGTATAGCTTAGAAAGCTGTCGACGATAGAAATGCACAGATGTTACAGACAACTAATTTTATTGAAAAAAGTAATTTGCAATTACAGAAAACAATTAATACGAGCCTGGTTATTATTTCTATGAATTATTTACAGATAAAATACATGATATTTAAATTTCTAAACAATCTGCATTTATTTCCAAAATAAAGACTGTGATTTCTTCGAAAAGTCCAAAAGTTAAATGCAGAGAAGCCGATAGTAGATTCAAAACCTGTAAAAATAAATAAAAAACAGTGAAAATATTGAAAAAAGGGCTTATGTTATAGCCTCCGAGGAAGTTAATCGTGTTGCCTATTAAAACCATCCAATTCAACCCTCTGTTCTGCCAGTGGTTGTAATATTGGACACATAATACATCATTTGGAAACTCGGGAATAGTTCAGCGGGCAAACAATCATTATAACTTAATTAGTGATCCCCGTATATATTGTTCACTACGCGACGACACGCACAATATATATGTATGTATATATATATATATATATATATATATATATATATATATATATATATATATATATATATATATATATATTGCTTTCTATTAGTATTTAGATCTTCCTTTAAGCAATTATGTAACCGATTTCACGAAAGCGTTAGTGAAAAAGCACGTCTATGTTCGTTTATTTTATTTAAAAAAGCACCGTAATACTAAATTGACATAACGTCAACTTCTTCATAAATATTATAATTTAAATATATTTTTAAACATTTTCTCAATGTATCTCACTGTGAGCAACTAAAACTAATATTAGTTCATTTAATACGAACCTTAAATTGTTTGAAAATCTGCCTTGAAAATTATCAATCTTTGGGTGTTACATTTAATTAAATCCTGTGTTTTAAATAAAATTTAGTTATTCATCTTCCATTATTAATTTCTATTTTAGATCTTATAACCCGATGGACGTATTGCCAATTTGTTGTATTAAATGCAGATAATAAATATTTTTGAACTTAAGAATAATGTTTACCATTATTACGATTTCAAATTTATTTTTTATTTATAAATAAATATATTTATAAATTATAAAAATGTTTATAATTTATAAAAATAAATTTATAAATTTAAACTAATTTATATTATAATGCTGCTTTAATTCCATATCGTGGAGGGCGGTCCGTAAATTTGTGTATAACACTAAAATTTTGGAATCTTTGTTGTTAACAAGATAAGTATATGTGACTCAAGCGTGTAGAAAAGCAAAATTATTGGACACCTCCCTAAAAATTTTGAGTAGAGGTGGGGATGTGCGTCGCAATAAAATTGGTGCATTTAAACTACTTTGGTTTCAAATTCGCGCCATGTGTTTTCTTGTCTTTGTGCTTCTATCTTGTCTTATGTTTTGTGGGTGGTGTGCATTAGCGCATGAGCGGCGAAGATATAGCACGTCGTCGTCCAGTGTGACACTTAACGAAGTTTCTCGTCCTGCGGCGGTTGACATGTGAAAGGTCCCAGATTACTGTTCTGCGCATAAGGGGAAGGACGCTCGATACGGGTTTATTTGCAGACTTGCGGTGCGAGACGATAGGGATCGCGCAGTATCGTCCGTCTCTGTCGCAGCACTCTGCCGTGAGTTTTGTATATTGCCGTCTTAAGTTTTGGGCACTAAAGAGTATGCTACGGTATAAGAAATATATTTATTTATCTGGATTTCTGCTATGTTACATCGTACTTCTACATCTCACTACGCCTTAAAATTCGTTTCACATTAATTTGGATTGATCAATTAGAAAAACGAATGCGGATATCAAGTTCCAAAAACGACTTTACGTTCGTTTTCCAAATTTGTCAACCCGAATGCCCGAGAAGCTTATAAAATAGTCTACATACCACATATACCCTGTGTGCGTAGTTTTTATTTTGAGCGGCACATTTTCCAAATCACGTTACTTTTCGAACTGAACTCACCTTTAAACTAAACTCGCCACTAACTAAACCATATGTAAAGGACGGCTACATGTTTCTTTCTTTCTTTTATTCTATAGCCATTATTCTCTCCAGAAAGAAGTTTTGCCAGTGAAAAGATTAGATTTATTGGTTAGGCAACACTGACTAGATCACACTCCGAATATCTGTCACTATCGCTTGAGAAAAAAATAACCTAAACAGCAAAAGAAATCAAATAGACGTTTACTATGATATAATAAATTAAGCAAAAATATAAATTATAGATAATACAAAAAACAAAATTTATAAGTGATACAAAGGTGATAACAGTATATAAACGAATAATAAGTATATTCTTACGTATATACAAACAAACGTGAAAACAGACATAAAAATATACATGAATATAGATAGTTCTAGATTTTAATGCCGTTTTTTCTTATTAATTGAATGATTAAGTCTAGAATGGTTTTGTTAGTAATGGATAGAAGGGTTCTAATGTTAACAGGTAACTTAATTTTTTGTTTTAATAATTTATGAATGAAGTAAATTTATTATTTAATGGACATGCAAAAATGAGATGATTTAAATCGCCCTCATCAAACCCTTAATCACAGGCTGGAGACTCTCTGACACGTAACCTAGCCAAATGCGTGGGTATTCAATGGGAATTAATGCAATTAAATTACAAGTTAAACATCGATCCCCGTTCACGGCTGCAAACCGGGCTTTTGTGTCACTTATTTCAGTACCGACTATGTCGCAGTGATTAGTTTCAGTTTTATCCATGCAAGAATGACATCCGATCCTGATCCAATGCAATCTAAGATGCTTGATCAGGAGAGTCAGAAAGCTACAATTTGACGAAAAAGGATTGGTGAGTAGGGACTCTAAAGAAATTAAGGAGTCGGAGAATATAAGAAGCTTGCAACGAGAGCTTTACATTCTCCAGAGAATACCGAACAATCTTTTGGGAGGCAAAAATATGCCAACTCCGAGGTAACACGGCAATAAGAAGACGCACCTCCATAGCCGTCTTTTGATGAAAAAGTATACTTGGCCTGTGAATTACTGAGCCAAATGTAAAACTACAGAGGGGGAGGGAGGAATTTTGATTAATTGTGTTTCAGAGGGATTTGATTTTTTGGAAGCTCGCTGCGAGGGGAGGATGAGGCTTAGAATGCCAAAAGAAGATGCTTAGAATGCAAAAAGCCAAAAGGCTTAGAATGCCAAAAAAATAATTATTAACAAATCTGGAAACAAGGGTTAGTTTTGGGAATATGGGGTGGGTGGAGAACCTAGCTGCTTTCAAGAAAAATCGACCAGCCAGGTATTGTCGACGGAGGGATGGAGGAAGTCAACATATTCTACGTAGGGGATTAATGGGGCTGGATTTCATCGCACCCACCACGATCCTTAGAGCTTGAGACTGAATACGAATCAATTTTCTTGCATTCGATTTGGAAAGAGGGTCAAGGAGGACTGAGCAATAATCCAGATGACAGTGAATGAAAGAATTATACATATGTTTTAGAGTAGTAAGGAAAGAGCACCACCATACTCCAGAAATAGCACGAAAAATATTCATGTTAGACTGGCATCGGGTAATTACATGCTTAATGTAAGTATTTCAGGATAATTTCGAGTTTAGAGATATACCAAGGAATTTAGTACTGGAGAGGATAGGGTGTTTGAAGAGTTGAAAGGCGAAAACAGGCGATATTATTCTTTTTCTTGTAAAGATCATCATAGAACTCTTGGACGGCAAAAGATCCATACCGTGAGAGTCCAGCCATTTGCTCAAGTTAACGAGGGCAGAATTTAAAGCTTTTTCTGAAACCAGAGATATATATCATCAGCGTACTGCAGTATACGACAAAATGGATTGACAGAAGCATGAATTTTGTGTGAATATACATTGAAGAGGATAGGGCTTAGGACCGAGCCCTGTGGAAGGCCATGCCAAATCGATTTTGTTAAGGGTGGGATCCCGGGAGCTCCAAAGACGATTGATCTGTCTAAAGGGAAATTGAGAACGAAATTAGAAATATTTTCTGGAAACCTCAGTTCTCGCAATATTTGCCTGAGAACAGGGAGATTTACAGTATCGCAAGCAACAGGAGGGTCAAGAAAGACAGCTACGATAAATTCTTGTCAGGGGACGCACAGTCGTATATCAATGGTCAGGATGCAGAGGTTATCCATAGTACTTTTAGGTTTTCTGAAGCCAAATTGATAACGTGAGATATTGTAATGGTGTTCAGTAAACCATTCCAATCGATTCTTGATTAGATGTTCAGTGATTTTAGCTAAAAGCGAGGACAGGTCTATGGGTCTGTAAGATGATCTTACGTTGGGATATTTATGAGGTTTGAGAATGGGTATACTAATTTGGGATTTCCAAGATTTTGCAACATATCCTGAATTAAACATATTGATAATAAGAAAAAAAGGTATTGTTGAAAAACAGGTGGAGTGTTTATCACCATTAAGTATGACATACTGTCGATGCCAGAGGTTGAGTTTTGAAGGTGACGTAAGGATAATTCCAGTTCATTAATGGGAAACTCTCTTCTTAACCAGAGATAGGAGTTTGCAAGATTATATTTAATAGGGAACTCATCCCGATTAAGGACGGAGGGGGGGGGGGGCGTCCACAAAATTTCGGAAAATTGGGTTGGTTAAGTTAGGCTGAAAAACGATCGATAGCGTTTGGTATTTGTCCAAACGACAGAAGGAAGAGTGGAAGGAGAGATGGAGGGACGGAATTTCTTCCAACTCTCCCTTTTTTTTAAAAGGATGTTTTTTATTTAGGCTTGGGACTTACGGAGTAAGAGAAATTGCCAAATGACGAATTAGATTTGTAACTCTTTTCAGCTTTTTTACGAGTTTTAATAGCTGCTGAGCATTCTTCATCCTACCAAGGAGGAGAAGGCCTATAGCCGTGAGAAATATTCTTTAAGCGGACGGGGTTACTAGCAGCCAGGTCAATATATTTAACGAAGAGATCGTATCAAAATTAAGCCGTAACCAGATCCACTGGTGAGAGGGAGTTCTGCCTTTTGAAGAGGGAGAGGTGGCTGTTTGACGGATTTAAATTTAAACAAGGGAAAGTGATTATTATGGGCTAGTGGTCGCTTCCAAGAGATTCGGGTAGAATGTTCCAAGTGACTAATGATGCCAGACATGAGGAACGGAAGGAAATATCAACTGCACTAAGATATTGAGATGGGACCGGAACTCTTGTAGGGGAACCATTATTAAGTAAATACAGGCCTATGTCACCTTAAAGCTCCGCCAAGGTGTCTCCTAAAGGACTGCTGCGAATGGAGTCCCATGACGAGTGGTGAGCGTTGGAGTCTCCCAAGAGCATGAACGGACCTGGGATGATGGATAGAATGTCCTGTAGCTCAAGAGCAATGGAACAGGAAGGATGGGGGATGTATAAAGAGAGGATGGTGATATCCTTGATCCTCGCGGCAACAGCATTAAGTTGAGAACCATGAGACTCAAAGTGCATATGGGAGAAAGTAATTTGTCAAGCAGCAGGATGGGCCGACCCCGACCATCCGCTCTGCCATCACGTAGGCAG
This sequence comes from Druceiella hillmani, assembly GCA_039881145.1. Classification (NCBI taxonomy): domain Eukaryota; kingdom Metazoa; phylum Arthropoda; class Insecta; order Lepidoptera; family Hepialidae; genus Druceiella; species Druceiella hillmani. Next base: position 35,760,431 of record JAYKKI010000003.1, on the reverse strand, counting down.
GCATAGCCCCGGATCCTAAAGTGGTATCCAGGTTTCAGCCATGTCTCCGAGGTGGTAGCTACGGACGGAGAGTACCTGACAAGAATATGGCGAAGATCTGCCTTCTTAAAAATAGCGCTACGGCTATTCCACTGCAGGACCCCGCCACCATTGGCGGAGCCACTGGAATTTATTAAATTAATAATGCAAGTAATGAAGAGGCAGAGTTGGACCGTATTTGGTTGGAAGATGTTAGAATATTGGCTAACGTGGCCAAAAGAATTTGAATGACAGGCGTAGTAGAAAGGTTATCAATTGGGGATTGATGATTAAGCCCATAGCCATTTTCTGGTTGTGGGATTTTGAAGTCTGATCAAACCTGTTTTAGGGCTGTACGGTCCCTGATAGGGGGGAGACGAAAGACAGGAACGAAATTATGAGAGTTTTTATAAGAAGAATTAGTTAGACGAGAAGGAGTCGATGAAAAGAATGGTTGAGCAAGATGAGAGGAACAATTTGCAGTAACTGAAGCATACGATCTTCTTATAGAAGAAACCATTTTAGCAGTTTCGGCGTAAGAAATATCTCTTTCAACCATTTCGAATTTAGTTTTCTTCCGTCGTTCAAATTCTGGATAATTTCTGTCCGTAGCATCATGGTTTCCGCAACAAGAAACGAATTTTACTTTGACAACAGTCGAAGGGCAATTCTTTCCGAGGTGGGGTTCACTACATCGGAAACAACTTTCGGAAGAAATGCATTTCTCGGCTACGTGGCTGATCCTATAACATTTAAAGCACTGAATCGTAGGATATTAAGTATTTGGACACAGGTAGCGATGAGTAACTCATAAAGATACGTTGGACTCGGACTTGACCATGGAAAGTGATGACCATAGTCTCTGAATAAAAATATTGTGTCAATATTTTTTTTAAATTAAGACGGCGAACTTTTGTACTTTATCACAACCTTCAGGAACTTCAATGGAATGTAAAACCTCGTCATCCGACCATCGAAACATTGCGAACAATGCCCATTCGAGAAGCGTTAAATGTTGGGATGAATGGTTTATATTGTGGTATAAAAACAGAGTTTTTAACAAATAGATTGACAGAATTGGCAGAAGAGAACTCCATCGAAATCCTGTTTCGTCCAATTTGTTTTATCCCATCACAAGTACCATTAATATCAAAATGATTTTTGAGCAGAGCCGAATTTGATCGCATGAAGCGAGAAACCGAAATTCGGTTGGGGTTCTTTCCTTTGGACGTGAACAATGAAAGGTCCAACATCGTCAGCAACATATAAGTGGCCATCAATATGATTAGGAGAGATGGATGATGATGGAAAATATAGGGAATGGGGAAGGGAAGAATTACCTTCGGAGGAATTAGGAAACATTTCAGGGCGGGGAGTCTTCCTGCACACAGTATGTTCAGCATCTGTGCAAGAGAACGGTAATGAGATTTTGACATTTTTGATTAATTTTTTTCGATTTGCGAGATTTACGTTTTAAATCCAATGGATTACGAAACTAATCCATAATTGTAACAAAACTGGCCGGGGATAATGGTTTATTAAAGAAATCGTGATGACAAGACGGGGGCGAGTCCGGGGGCTTAGAGGACATGTTAGGATCCATTTGACCTACAGGAAATAGGACCCACGGTTTGACACAATTAGAATAGAAAAGAAAAATTTACCAGAACAGAAAAGAACGATCGATGATGCACAATCTATACAAAGAGTGAAATAAACTTTACAATAAAACTATATAAATATTTTACAGCAACGAAATGGAGAGAGTATTCTGAAAATATAATCAAATTGTCAGTAGCCGAAACGCCAACACACTTCCTTTGACGGTTCACTCTGATAGTTATTTGTAGTTTTTCATAAGGGCAATTGATTTTTTCGCAGGAGATTATAATTTATTATCATATTGAATTTTTCTCGACATTTAATCATTTTTCTTAACAAATTAGTTCATTCTAGTTTTCCAAAGTTTTACAGTAATATTGAATGCGTTCTTCCTTTGTTTATTTTTTCCAAAATAGTGAGTTTACTGATTCTTTGCTGTAGTACAAAACGATGAATTGTAATTCAAACCGAATTGCAGAGAAAACAAGCTGAATTCTCAACACAACACTTTTTTCGAAGATTATGAAAGAGAAATCCTCCATATAAATTACATAGAATTGGTTTAGAGTAAGACCGTTCTATTTCAAATGCGAACGTGGAATATAATTTTAGTGTTTTAAGTTATATTATCGACATGTGATTATATCATACCACCATAACTTAAAATTAATCGTAGCTCAATAAGTGAGGCCACAAGTACGATTGAATAAAAAGCAAATATTTTATTAAAATAATTCAATTATCCCTGTTTAAGTTTTCCGTGCGTATTTTTATAAAATAAATGAGAAATTAATGCGATTCCACTTCACAGTATGGATACATAAAAAACACTTCATTCAAAATTGGCATATGTTTGAGACAATCTATATACAAAACAAAAATTCCAAAGGATATTATGTCCTTTCTCCTTGACTCATAGGTATCTAGTACAAGCTTAGCACTATTAGAAAAAGAGCCAAACAAGTGGCTACGCTATTGACAATTTATTCTTATTCACAAATATCTGTTAAGGTTGCCAATGGTAAGACCATTTAATTTATATTTAAAAGTAATTATTATTATAATTAACGAAAGTGATTAACTTCCAAATTTGTTAAAACTAGCACCTAATATATATCTTTTTACTTTCAGTTCACAAATAACTTGTTAAAAATTATGATCATGTTATCATAAATGACTTTACAATCGATAGCAATAAACTAAAGTACTTACTTTTATATTTAAATATACCTCCTACAAACTTACAACATGTTATAAATTAATGTAGTACTTAAATTAAATTATATCTAAATTGTGGTTTTTGAATTATAACTCTAATGTTTTCTTATCATTTAATTCCTTAGATATAATTTTAACGTAATTTAGATACAAGAAATAATGTTAAGTACTAACAATTATATTATCCTAATTTTTATTGTAACTTAAAGCTCCGTGGGACGGTAAAATGATCACACTTGTACATAAAGTAAACCATCATAACATGTACTTATTTTATACCTTCGAAGAACTTTTTAATTATGTTCAAACAAACTGAATATCATTAGAATTAAAATAGTCTTTGCAGACTTATAAGTAATATATGTTATCTTAATCCTTTGAGCATTACGAACTCTTAATTATAATAGTTTTTAAACTATTGTTGAATAGAAAGATTATAAACAATTCGAAATATTATATTGATTCCTTCGCGATATCTAATGAAACATGTATTTATTATATTATTGCTATATTATGTAGTAGTGAATATTTTCTAACCTGCCCTTTAGAAAATATTCACTTTACATAATATTTTCTAACCTTTCCCCGTTATGTCAAAAGGCCAATATTTTTTTGACTATGGCCGATTGGCTAATAATCTCAAAATTGTCTATGATCATTTATTTTCGTACTGTAATTTGTGTTCGTCGGATGTGTACGTATTTTGATGTAATCAATGTTCTAATTCTTTAACTGTTTCATTATTTTCGAGTCAGTTGTATAAACAATGAATAAACAAGATGATGGCTGATCAGTTTAGAAAAGTTGAACCTTATTCACCTAAATCATCGCCAAGGGGAGGGCGCTCCCCCGTTGTATCTAGGCAAGATTCATCAGGCACCCTTAAAACAACGATATCACTCGGAAAAAATCCATCAATTGTCCATAGTGGCCCATTCTATTTGATGAAAGAGCCCCCAGGTTTGTTTTTATACATATTCAGTCACTTTGGAAATAAAATTTCTAAGAATGAAGATTATTTGTAATATTTAATTACTACCTACTAAGCATTAAGGTCATTGTTTAAAAAATAGAAATGCGATAAATAAATTATATTTTTATTAGATCTTCATATGATTACTTTACTGTGGCTATACTTAATTGTATAATCAAATAAAATTAATTTTAAGATATGAAATTTTATATGACTTTAGCTAATTTCCTTAATTATTGTCAAGAAATTCCATTATTAATACTTCAATTTATTTACGACGCAAATCAAAGCGCAGAAGATAAGTGCACATTTGTTTTTTCTCTAATCATTTACCACTTATTTTGTTTAGTATGTCCATGTGTTTCCTACCTTGTTACTTTCTACCATATTGAAACCAACTGTCTCAAAATCTTCTTTATGTATATATTTATTTATGGCTTGTAAAAGTGTTCAAAATGATATATAGTTTTGTTGAGATGATGGCATAAAAGGGGTACGTATATCAGATATATGTCTATCAATTTCATTTGGTGTGTTATAAAATTTTGCATATTTTTCATTTGAACAAAAAAATAAAAGTTAATAACTCCATAGCCATTACTATTATCACAATGTGACATGAAATTATTGATCTTGAGTGATAATAATCTCTTAGAGGACGGCCATATTTTATTAAAGTATCATATTTTACTTTTTTAGCTCTATTAATTTCCTATTATAGCTATTTATTATTATAGCTATTATTAATTTCCAATTTCTATTTTTATTTATGATAGAAATTATTCCTATTGTAGCTATTTATTAATTTCCAATTTCAGATTTCTGTAAAGTAGAAAAATAAAAAAAAAATTTTTATTGTGAAGAATGTCAAAATAAAAGGTTTCTTAATTTACTATAATGTAGAACTTAACGAGATTTAACTGTGCTGTAGTTTGAAACATGCTTGCAAAGAAATTAAAAAGTATACATTAATTTAACACATTCAATATTGATGTCGATGATGAATGTAGTCCACATAAAGAATCTGCTTTGTATGACATTTTGTCAACATACCGAATCCTCTGAAAAAAACTGACATAGAAATAAGTGAAAGATAAAGAAAAAATTTGATGAAAAAAAATTTAATTTACAAATTTTTTTAACCCATTAGTATTGGTGAAGTATAGCACTTCGAAAGTACTTGCCGTGTTGAAAGTGTTAATCAAAATTTTCAGTCAGTTAACATTTCCCAAATATAGTTTTTGTCATTCCTATTTGGGCATAATGTTATTAGTTTAGCATTGTGCATTAACAATAACATTTTATCAAGACATTATAAAAAATGTGTATAGAAAACACGAGAATAGAACTAAGCATACAGCGTGGCTGTATCAGTTATTTTTATTTTAAACTAGCCGAGATTGTTTCATTTTCTACAAAAGCTTTCGAGAAAAGAAGGTGAAACAAACTGCATATTGTGCCCCTTTGCTTCCCCTATATACAGATATGTCATACTTTGCTACATCATACTTTTGCTACACAGTTAACCATTTCTAATTTATATCCCAGACAGACAGGTAAAAAAATTATACAAAGGGTTTTTTATCATTGCATCCCAGTCCAAAGTGTAGAAATGATGTTCAGTGAGATTGTTGTTCCTAAAATTCTTATACTTTTACTAAAATAATCTATGTAATTAACACTTTTTTCAGTAATGTAAGTAGTATACTTTTCTTTAAGTTGTGAAATGTGACACAATGGAATTTGCTTTATAGTCATATTAGGGAAGCTTTATTGTCACCCATACTCTTTTAATAATAATGTATTTATATATTTTTATTTAAATAATAGTAAAGTAATTAAAAATGCAATATTTATGTAATTCAACATCTCTAGCTCTGTATATGAAATTCTTTAAGGGCCGATTTTTTATCCCGTATGTAAATTGTCAAATAACCAACTAAGAAATTAATTTACTCACTGACACTGGCACTTTTTCAATAAACAGATATTTATTTAAAGTTTTTTCTATGCTACGATAATTATTTGAGGGAACTTCACAGTAGGAGTATTTCAGAAAGAAATAAACGATGACGATACTCGTTTAGTATATGATCTGTAGATCAGTAGGTGTAACTAGAAGATAAAATATCTGACATTTGTTAATACGTACAAATATTTAGTTCAAATTTAACTACCAATATCGATAATTTGTTTTTGTGCACCTATAAGTTCAATCAATTCCAAAATATAACCTTTTCTTAAAACTCTCTTTGACAATTGTAATCAGGCCAATAACTGCTATTTTCTTCTTTTATCAACGAATAACTTTATTCATTTGCTACCAGGTGATTCTGTTAATATTGGTAATGTGATACTTGAAAAATTGAATTAGGCTCTATAACAAATGACTTATTGAATATATTTGATATTAATTTTGTAGAAATTCATTGTTCACAATGAAATGAAACTTCGTGACATAGTATTATTTCTATTTTCTTTAATTTCTTTTATACAACGAAACCTAGTTCGTGGTAAAGAAATTAAAGAAAGTATAATACTACAATCATACTATAAAATAATACTACATCACGTAGTTTCATTTAATTGTGAAGTAACTCTTATTCGGCTCTTTATTTGATCATTGAAAAATTGGCCCTAAGAAAACAAAATAGTCTTGTGTTAAAATTTATTGAAGTGGTCATAAAGAAATTCATTCACATTATCTGTTTTAAATTCAATTTCTTAAATTTTGTTGTGTAATTTCAGGGCCCTGCGAATTAACTGGAGCGACAAATTTAATGGGATATTACGGTTTGGAACATTCATATAGCAAATTTAATGGAAAAAAATTAAAGGAACAGCTTTCAGCATTTCTACCCAACTTACCAGGTATCATAGATGGACCCGGGCAGCAAGATAATAGTACCCTTCGTTCTGTCATTGAGAAGCCACCCATTGGTGGTAAGGAGCTGTTGCCATTGACCGGCGCTCAGCTGGCTGGCTTCCGGCTCCATCCTGGCCCATTACCGGAGCAATACCGATATGTCAATACTACACCAATTAAAAAACATAAGAATAAGCACAAAAAGCATAAACATAAGGATGGTGCTCCACCTGGGCAGGAGACTCAACTCACAGGTAACCTTTTTGATAAATTATTTTCTCTCGTTTTTTATACAAATTTTTCTACGTCTTGTTCATACTTCTTTATAAAAATCCAGACAAATAATCATAAGCTTTAAACATGGCATTTCACAGTAGTCCCTTGCCCTTGTATAATTTTTTTTGTCACTGGTTTAATCACTGGTCCGCCATTAACCTTATTATCAAAATGCCACTAGCTACTAATGAGACACTTGGATACATATCTCTAGTCTGTATATTATATATCTTTAATGTATACATTTTCACCGATCACCTGATCGGATGTATCCTTTTTCTAATTATCTTATCCAGTTAACATTTATCATAAAGTCCCTTACAAGTAACTTTAATTTTTGAAACCATCTTCTTTTCAGATTCCACTAATCCAGATACTCATGAAAAGAAGCATAAAAAGCAGAAACGGCATGATGAAGAGAAAGAGAGAAAGAAAAGGAAAAAGGAGAAAAAGAGAAAGAAACAAAAACACAGTCCCGAGCACGCCGGTGGGCTAACACCCAACCAACATTCAAACAACAAACTGCAACCATGTCTCTCTGTCTGAATATTGTTACCCGAGTACCTTCGAGTGCTCACAAAGTGTTTCTAAATAGGAGCTGGTATTTTTCAGCCACGGCTTACAACTACATATTGGGGTCAGTTAGACGTTATATTGGTCGGATTCCAAATCTCGCCTCCAACGTGAAGACCGATCTAAAGATCTTATGTTAAAGTGACTATTTGTATATTATGATATTGCTTTATAATTACCCATATAATAAGTGTGTGCATGTGATTGTAATGTTAGGAAATGATGTTGCAAATCAAAAAATAAATGTTCCCGGATAAATGTTATTCAGCAAATGTATTATGATGGACTGTGGTGGTGGTTGTGAGCGCTGCGGATTTCAACTATACTTTATCGTAATTATTATTTTGTATTTATTATTGTTGTTTTGTTAAGGATTATCTGTTATTTACTTTCTCAACATGTTACCGGCAACGAGGTCTGTAAGAGATCTCATAATAACATCATCTAAATAAATTATGTTTTGAGTCAGCTTCTTGATGGTAATTCCTAAATAAATTTTTGTTATATATGTCAGTATTTTACCTCAAGTAGTTAAATTTATTATACAAATAAACTGGAAAGGGACTGTGCATTTATATATTACACCGAACAGATATAACTTAAAGTGCATTCTTTGTTCCCAGGTCAACCATTATGAATAATTGTGTATCGTTACGAAATTATGATGATAGATTTCTAAGTTTGGAATGACCATGTGATATTTAAAACATTATTAAATGCACATGTGCATTCTGTTTCACTGACTAGTTAAGAGATCCAACACCTAATGTATGCAACATTAGGTGTTTTAAACGTTGCAGAGATTCTATATATAGTAGACAAGTCGATTATCTGAATCAATTGGGACAAATTTTGGTTCAGATAATCTAAGAATACAGAAAATATACAGTAACCATAATTATGTTTTACTAGGAATAATAATAAGTATAATGTGTTAAAAACAAGGAGACAATTTTAGGTTCTTTAATTGAAGTAAAAAAAATATTTACAAGTACTGTACTTACAGAAACAAATACTTGTATAATAAAATACTGTTACAATACAATATAGAAGACTGTTCTCAAACTAAAACAAAATAGCTCTTAATCTTCGTTTGCTTTAACAGGTTCCCTGTCCAATGAATTAAATGTAATCAATCAGACAATATTTTGATCACATTTTATACATTCATGAATCATATACGATCAAACTCTGAGGCAAATTCACGACACAATTTAAATTTTTGATATGGAGATGTGTGGGTATATTGAAGAGACAAATGTGTATTGTTAATCAGTGTCTTTATTGCTCTGATAATAATTTTTTGATAACAAAAAAAAAACATCTTTTAAAAAAAGTAATTATGTGTTCCATTTGGTGGACCTCATTAAAACATATATCAAGCAGCAACCCTTGCAGCATTCTAAATACTCTGTGTTTACTTGCATGGCTTTTATGGGATTTCCTTCCGCTTTCTTTTTGGTGTAGCCGGTGACACAACATCTCCATATGAGTTTTCGATTTCATCCTGGTAATTTTGTTAGGTGATATTTTCTTGTTGATGTTGGCAAGGCAGTAACGTATGGTTGCCACTTGTATGTCCAAATACTTAATGGAAGAACTGCTAACCTCTTAAAAATCACCCGGGTATTGACTATGGCTGCTTGGAAGAGTAAATCATAGGCAAGTTTCTTATATCATGTCATACTCTTCTTTAGAGGCGAGTAGTTGCTGCTCAGCTGATCTGCGATGTAAATTCCTTTTTTCGTATTATTGTAATCAATAACCGTCTTTAGTTCGGTTATTACTTCTCCGTGACACGTCAATATCATGAAGACGTCCCTGTTTGTCATGCCACTTCAAAACAGTCATATAGCTGTCAATTTGCCTTGCTTCAACTTCACCGGAATATATTTTTCTGCAAAGTTCCCCATAGATCTGTATTTGTGTCCTTTAGATATTTTGCTAGAAATTTTTCAGTATAATAATTTACAATCGTTCTACCTTTATTTAGAAGTAGCAGACGCAGCTTTAGCACGACTCATCCAGGCTTGTCAAGTCCTACTATAGCAGATCTGTATTCTACATAAGACTATGTGTAGCTATTGGTAGAACATTTTGTAAATTTTTAAACCATATTTATGGGTTTAAGATTTGGTTGGAGGACTTTGTATTCGGTCATCCTTGATAATTAATCTGTGATTCATCAATGACAATTATTTATTCAGCTGGCATATATAATTCACGAAACTTTTCATTGGTGCTTTGTCCACTGTTGCATGCGACACAAAACGTTATCATTATCAGGCCGCACATATGCGAAATATCAACAACGAAGTTTGTGAGTCAGTTTTATGACATTGATATTTTCTGAATAAAAGGAGTATAATATCGGATCGAAATTTCAATAATGTTCAATAGATAGGTTCTATGTCTACTCCCGTATGACTGACAAATTTCTTCATTTCTGCCCTATCAGTGTCTCTTCTTCATGCTCTTCTGGAGAATTGTTTTGTATGTAACCACTCGAACAATTCAGGGTATACATTTTTTTTTCTCCACTATATAATCAGTAATATTGTAGCTTAAGAAGTACTCCATTATTTTCACAATAGTAACGGAACTCTTTTCATTTGCGGCTGCCTGAACATTTTGTAATCTTCAATTGCCTATGAAAAATTCTCTTCCAATTGGTAGAATATTTTCCATCCATACTTGATTTTCTTAATCATTGATATCGCCACTTTCTAGTGGATCGTAGGTAGGTTTATGGAACAAAAAGATTCTTCTCTTATGTGTGATTCTTCTGGAACTGGTTCTGAAACTTCTCTTGCAATATCACTTAGAATCTCTACTTTATCCTCTTCTTCAAATTCCTTGTTGTTCTCTTCCTTATCAGGTTCATATAGTTCTCCACTTCCGCCATTCTAATTGCCATCACTTTTTTCCAAAACTATTTGTAACTCCGCAACCGTATATTTCCGATGGGAACTCATTTTGCCATTTCAAAAACTATAATCTGTTTGTGAAAATAATCTCAATTGTTTTGTGTTGTGTTTATATAATGGCATCAGTATTCAGCCCAAAATATTGATTGATCACTAATGTCAAATAAAAGTGACAATGGTTTACTTTGTTTATTTATAAAAAAAAATTATCATGGGTTCAGCATATTAAATAATATTGAATATATTTGGTGTTAATTTTGTAGAAATTCATTATTCACAATTAAATGAAACTACGTGATGTAGTATTATTTCTACTTTCTTTAATTTTTTTACCACGACCTAGGTTTCATTGTATTACAACATCTTCAGGTGGGATATTAGCAAAGATATAAAGAAACCTAGGTCGTGGTAAAGAAATTAAAGAAAGTAGAAATAATACTACATCACGTAGTTTCATTTAATTGTATATATGACTCAAGGGATGTAAGAAGGTAAAGCTGTAACATCACGCTCATGTGTCATATATGCGTCATGATTTTTTTAAATTTGTTGTGGCTATATGAGCCTTAAGAAATTGAAATAGACATTGAATTAAGAGTATAAGCCGGTACACATGTTAGTCAAAAAACACTGTTGTACGATACAAGGAACCTGTTAAGTCAATATTTTCTTGAGCAATACAAATTTTTTTATCTCATTTTTCATTTGACATTTTGAATGATTGAAGTTAGATTAATTCGCATTCTACTGTAGTTAATCATTATTACAAAATTTAATTAAAGACTTTTATATAGGTATTACGGGAAAGACAAAAAAGAATTAGTGCACCTTAGATTAGTTACTTTTAATTGACCGTTTTTCATTTGTACATTTTAAACATGTTTGTGTCTTCAAGATAAGCTATTAATTCCTTTTCACGGGCAGCAATTCATTTGTTAACTTGAAAAGTGGTAATGCTTTCATTTGTTAACTTAAAAAGTGGTAATGCTTTCATTTGTTAACTTGAAAAGTGGTAATGCTTTCATTTGTTAACTTGAAAAGCGGTAATGCTTTCATTTGTTAACATGAAAAGCTTACAATTATTATGAATTTATCTTACTTATTTTATTAACGTATTGTTCTTGCACCTTAAATCTTAAGGGAGAACACCACTGTGACATGCTCACAAAAATATACTTTTTCACAATTGTTTTTATAACATAAAGATCTATTTAATGTTCAAGAGAAGGATCGGTTGAAGTAATTTTATAATCAAAAAGTAACAATGTTGCGTACAAATAAGTACTAGTCCAAAAAAATATCTACATTAGTTTGTTTGGTGGTTAATGTGGTAAAATACATCAAAAATTTTCTTAATTTGATATGTTAAGCTTATTGTAATTAATTTTTCACAAAATGGTGACGTATCGAAATAGTCCTACTCAGTACTAGTTCATTATTTTTTAATGTTTCCCTTCATTTGATAGGTTTGAAGGAATAGTAATTTTTTTATACAAAAAAATCATTATGTACAGCGCTAATTACTGTGATTACGAAAATTTAAAAATAATTTTAAAATTTGATTGTTAATAAAAAAACTATTTCCGAAAGTAACTTTGACAAAAAAAACACTATTTAAAGTTAGTATGGGTTTTATTTAAAAAAATTATTCAATTTTTTTTGTTCCAGCAAGGTTGTTGTTCTGTTAAAATTTCTAGCAAAATATATTTTATATTATAAGTAATAGAAAAAATTTGATCAAAAGTAAAGTATGTGCTAAAAATGGATACAAAAAAACTATATTTTTTGAACTATCACAGTGGTGTTCACTTAATAAAAAAGTACGCATTTTGCGTTGATACTATCATAGAGATTATATAATCACAAATTTATTTAAATCGACTGAACTGAATAAAAAACTAAATGATGAAATTAGTGATTTAAGTTTAAATAGTTTGATCATAGTAAGAAATATACTTTCAATTGCAAGCACTTTTTTTAATTATCCATTTTTTTAAATTATTTTATACCTAAATAGTGGTTTGTAAATCAATTTTTTAATCAACCTGAAGTAAAACTCATAATTAAATGGTCATCTATAAAAGTTTTTATTGAAGTCCCTAAAAATGACCTTTTATATTGAATAATTCCATGATTGTATTATAGTATTTACCTTGAAATTGTGGTGAATTCAAAAGTATTCTATAAAACATTTTCAGCTGGTGTTGATTAACACAAATTAATTGTTACGGGTCCTGAAACTACTCCAAAATTAAACAGCTATTACTTTATTTTCATGCCCTAGAACTTTTACAGTGTACATAGCAGGAAATGTTATTAATAAATTTTTAGATAACTAGAATCTGGTTTTTCATTAATGAAATTGTGTTTCGTTTCATGTTATTTTTATAATCCCGTACGATTTAGAATGTTTCATCAATTTGAACAGTTGTTACATAGGTGTTGGTTAATTGATTTACCGAGAATTTTTTTTGGGTTCATAACAAAAATATAAAATGAAAATAACCATAATAATATATCTTGATTTGATCCTTTAGTGTGGAGCATGCATATTAGTAATATTTCCCTATTTTGGCTTTACCATTTTTAATGTTTCAAGTTTTTATATATACTTGTAATACTTATCTACCTATGTACTTAATGTCGTAGTTAATTCTTGCCTTTATTTATACTTATACCTACGTATATACTTATACATACTTCATATCTTTGTATATTCCTGTACATACTTATCTATATACTTAGACATTGACATAAAAGATACCAATGAGCTTTTGGAATTGTACGACAAGCTTACACTCGATGACTCCAATGAAATGCAACAACGAAATGCTGTTAAAAATGAAGATTCTATCCTGTTACCACCATAACAACTAATATCAGTAGTAATTAATTTTCATAAAAAACCCTAATAATAATAACTACAAGTCAGAATCTACAACGTCCTATTGCTTTTTATGTGGAAAGTCTTCATAAATAGAAAAAATCTACAAGATCCCAAATGACCCTTCTTGACTTGAGTTCAAATAAGTAACATATTTTAATTAATATGTTAATTTTTTTAACAATTAAATTGTCTTTAAATACTTTTTATTATGAACTTTTATAATTTATTGTTTTCTTGGTAACAAATAGCAAGTTAAGGATAAAAAGTGTACATGTACATATTATTAGATTTATAGGCCAATATGCAGATATGTTGACTTACGTTTTTCTTCAAGTTCCATCTCTGAGGTGTTTAAATCTCTTTGTTATAATCAGTTATCTCAACGGGTTTTTATTTATAGGGTGCGAATGGTTATATTGTATATACATAAAATTGAGACAGCAAGAATTATTTGTCCCATTCCTCTCTAAAATAAAAGACAAAAATCATCTCTAATTTTTTTATTTTTGGCCTATATTACAAAAAATTTATTTTGCAATAACAAACTGTTTGTTATTTTCGACTTTTTCTAAATGATAACTACATTTAAATGTTTCATTATCATAAGCAGACCTAACTGAAATAAAAATTTTAAAAAAGACTAAGTTAATCATTTTTAGATAAAATAATACTCGTATCTCTCAATATTAAAAATGGAATAAAGGGTTCAGCGCTCCAGGTTGTATCACTTTGATGATGCTATGCAGCACCCGGTATACGTATATGGCACGATGCTTAACACTTGTGTTGACGCTGAAATTTTGTATCTTGTCAACGGCATGAGATACCCAAAAATGTTATTGATTAAAATTACCTTTGTTTTGTACAGCTATAGAAGCCGACTTGCTATACCAATAAGACAACAGTCTGTATATATGTACTTATTTTGGTTTTATATAATAGAATTCTGCATTTAAATTAAAATGGACATTAAAGCATAAAATACTAAGAATTAGGTAGCGACTGACTGAAACAAGTTATGTCGGTATTACGGATATTTTAAGGTTATTTTAAATTTATTCACTATATTGATAAAACTTTTGTGTGACTGGACTTTGGTAAGCCATATCCTTGGTAAGTCATATCATTTAACAATATCGGTGTCTTTAGTGTGATTTTCACCATGCGCCCTCTATGGTACAAAATGTATATACAAATATTTATAAACAAACTGTCAAGCATGGGTAGAATGCGCACTACGAGGATTCATTACACATTTCGGCACTTATAAACATTTAAGTTTACGTAGTATTTCTATTGAACTATTTACAAATGTTAATTTTTGATAACACAAATATATTGCTTACTTATCATTCAAAACATGGAGCATATTTCGAAAATTATAAGATCTAGGATAATCGCTATAGTTTTCCTGTAATTTTCTAATCATTACCATGTTGTTATCCTCCTGATTTTTATTCAGTGCAGTTCGGTTTATTAGTTTGAGATATGGTAATAACAAGAAATTTAAAAAAAAATTAAATAATATATATTTTTTAAAACAAATATAAAACTTAAGTTTCCTTCTTTCTAGTCTGAAAAATCCTCTTTTATAAAGTAAAACTACCAATGAAACAATGAAGCTGAAATGTTTTAACTCTTCGGCTAAAGTCAGCTTTCTTAGTTTCATTAAGAAAAGTAATTACAGCATCATGAATGTCACCAATTTGATAACAAACTGCTTTAACACTGCTAATTCTTGTTTTTCAACATGTTTCAATAAGTTTTTTTTAGAATATAATACTATGTGACTGCAAATAAAATAAATTAAAATTAATAAATTTTCCATTGATAAAGAGATGCTGAAAACAATGTGAACAACCTCAGAAAACCCTCAACAAAGTGATAGACTTCACTACCGACTTAGCGACATCGTGTAATCACGTAGCCACAAGGCATATAAAACTCCAAAGGAGTTTGAATTCAAAACTCTTCTTTGTATCCCAATATGTTTTCCTTTTAGATTTGTCCCGTTGTCTTTACTTTAAGCCCTACGTTTGCTCAATTCAAGCGTGAATTCAGCCCTATACCAGTAGATTTATTGATAGGGATAAATTGCGTTCAATGTTTCTTCATGCTTATGTTATTGTCATCTGATAAGTCAGTAAATCGGATTGTCAAAAAAAGTTATTCTATGTTACTTAACTTAGGTTGCAGTCAGATGTAGAAGAAAACATTTTTCGATTTTTTGACTCGCGAAGAGAAAAAGACGATAAAATTATTATGAGTCACTGGTTAATGTACTCGGTTGAGAGACTGAGTACACTAAACAGTGGTTCAATAGTTTTTAAATAATGAACATCTGCCTAACTGGTGGAGTCTTATAAGATCGTATCACTCATCTCAATATTAATGTCAAAACTTTCTTAATGAAAATTGTATAATCCCAATGTCATCACTGTGCTATGCCTGCTATTGAAGCATCTGCCCCTTGCATTTTTTGCAGCCTATGTTTACATCCACAATTTCAAGGTTGCCTGAGCCTCTACAGAGACACCTGTTTATATTTATGAAGTAAAACCAATACTTAGCCCCAAAATTTTCTTGGTTTTTTGTATGATTACTCTATCAATATTAATAATTTCTTTATTTTAATTTTCTTTTCTGGCCTTCCTTTTTCCATATTAGGAAAAGATGGCTTAGTCATTATTGCAATCTACGACAAAGTACATGCCTAGTAATAGGAAAATATCTAGATTTGAAGTTAGTAACTTATCCACTTACTACGCGAAGACCTCTAATAAACAGACAGAAAGATGGACATTGTATTGTTGTGAGAACTATAGGTATGACTCCATTAGATTCTTAAGCAAAAGAAATGTAAAAAATGTCTCTAAATCATGAAACTCCTGCTTAGCAAGACTTCTACTCTAACTTTTTTGACAACAATTATATAATAGCTCCTTTGTTGTTATCTACACTTGCAAGCAATAAAAGTGACTCAATCCCTAAGTAAGCACTCCAAAGCGTTTATTTGACATAAAGCATAACAGATATAAAAATGAAATATATCAGTTTAAAGCTTAAGATCTCAGCTTCAAAACACCATTTTTTAAAAAAGGTTTATTATTTTTTTAACTGTTGAAGTAAAAACAAAAGTACAGAAAAAAAAGGAAAATTCAGGAAAGCATAGAGCACTGGCTAGTCCATGGTCCATATGCCAACTTTGTTTAATCTACTGTTGCATGAAGTATGATATCATGCATTACCACAAAGTATAAAAAAATCTTACATATGGAACAAAATGTTGGAGCTGAACGTCAGTTATATACAGAGCAGCACTCAAATCTCATCTACGGTTTTCTTCAGGCATGAAAACAAGGCCTATTTTTCTGTTTAGAGAAATTCATGCATCATCTTCATCGATACATATGTTGGAGAACAGCACTATGCAAAGCACTCTCCTGGTCACCTCTAGTCCTGCCACTGTCATGTAGACACATTCTGCCACCATAAATAAACAGGAGGGACCACCATTTATCAAGGTATTCTCAAGCAAATTAACAGTCTGCTTACTGGTAATTTGGGGTTGTCATAGACCTGTAGCAGGCCGTTTTAACGTGAGATTGGTTTGCTTTAAACATAGCCTGAAAGTCCATTCTCAGTTGCTGGACATTGATGCTGATCACATGGTAATTTTGCAGCAAAGTGGAAATGATGAAACAATCGTCATTCTCAGTGATTGACTGTTATCAGCCCAGACCTAGTCTTCGAGTGAAGGTGCCAGTCTCCCGGAACCATCTACAGATTTTTGAGGCAGCAAACTGACTCAAGTGCAGCTGACAAGCAACAACTCATCGACTAAGGCCAGATTAGTGAATAAGGCAATCATTTGCATAACCTTAGTTTGAGTAGTAGTCCATATTTTGGAAAATAGTGGAGATAATTAGTGCAAATGTTTACACGTCGACGTCCAATAAACAAATACGAAGTAAATTTCTTTGATGAGTATTTTTATGCTGTTGCAATGTGCAAGAAGAGCAAATTTGTAATTTAATTCAAACCTACGTATTTTCAGCAATAAGTGTCAGATATTTATGTTTTATATTTTCTTGTTATCTTTAGTTATTAGACTTTCAAATGCTTATACTTAATTCTTACAAAAAATTATTTCTTCTTTTAAAGAACAATCTTTAATACACACCTGTTGGTCGAGTCGATTTTATTGCTCACTACCGTAGTATATACATATCTATTACATTGTTGTACTTCTTTGTAGGCAAAGAATTTGTGAATGTTGAATCACCAATTTGTCTACAAAATAAATATAGATATCATATGAGTACGTGCAACTTTGCATTTAATTACTATACGAGTAGCTGTCACATAAAATCACCTTACAATAACACCACATACAACTGCTGTCCATACAGTCAGCGCACAACAAAAGGAAGAAATAGTGTGATTAATAAATAGCTGCGCTTACCAGACAAATATTCCATCAAAACAAAAACTGTTATGAATAATTTTACTTTATTTTTCTGTTCTTTAGATATCATTTCTTAACTATATCTCAATAATTCTAACTTGAAAATAATTGTTGAAATATCTTTAAAAATCAATTAAATTATGCTGTTTTAAACTTCAAATTTGTCACTTTCAGCGCTTCATAGGATTAATGATATCACACGGCATAATCACATCGTGAAAACAACTACTTTCTTATTTTAACAATTCTTGTTAGTTGCTAATTGGTAACGAATAATGTATAATATCTGAAACTAGTGAAAATATCCCTCTTACAAATATTAAATGGCGTTAAGTGTAGAAATACAACTTTAACTAGTTCAGATAAATATCTTCATTCTGTGCCTAAAGAGAAACATTGAAGAAAAATAAAAAAAACCTACAAAATATGTGTCGGCACACGCATAAAGTAAATTCATGTTTGAGGTTAGCTACACCTTTTGAAATTGTTGATGCGAAATAGTCGAAATAATTTTAATTGATAGTTTCAACCGAATGATAGTTTTCAGAATTTTCTCAGATTTTACAAATCCATGGCTGAAAAATCACAAAATTAGGGGTGTGCACATACCATATATTTTCAAGTGCAATAAATAGGCCCAGCCGCTGCGAGTACATTAGGTCAAAACTATCAAAAGCGAGAACTGAAGGGACATAGAAAATCTGGTTACCCAATGCAAATGGCACTATTGGTGGTAAGCATCAAATTAGATCAATAATTTACATTAGGGACTTGTCAATATCAAAGTGTACATTGACCATTCATACAATATGATATAATTAAAAAATTCCTGAAATATAACATTATAATTTCATTTGGAGACAATGTATTTTGCGTCTATTTATGCCCATCCACTTGCATGAAAATTGGTTCGTTATAATTTCTCATTATACAAATCACTATCTGAAGAAAGTTTTATTCCAAAACAAGTCATTCGTTGATTCATATATAGACGAAGATTGAAATTTTTGCTAATGAAAAGTATTTGTTGTGTGCAAAAATATTGAGAAAATTAAAAGAATACTGATGTCATTTTCTAATGAAACACCTCACACTTACTATAGTATTGATAACGTAGGATGTAATGTGTAGTATAAAATAATTGATTTATATGATAATTTATCTAGATAATAATTACTGTTACAAAAAGATTGTCTTCTAAACATGATGTAGAATTAAAATTATGTGTTCTAATATTAGGGAAAAAGCTGGCCAAAGGGTTTATTTTTTTGAATCCGATCAAAAGTACGTGCATATAAATAAAATATACCTTAAAGAAAAGGTGTCAAGATCTGTAAAAAAATTACAGTAAATTCTAACCATAATCATGTAATCATATAAAAAATTAAAAAAACATTTCCGTCTGTATTGTTGATGTATGTCGATTACTGACAAACACTGCTGTTCTTTGGGTGCATTGCATTTTTTTTCCTTCTTAACATTTACATTGATAACGTCCCGTATTTACCAAATCGATATGACAACTATACTGTAAAAAATGGAAATGTACACCCACGAAATTTTCATAATTATTATGATGCTTTACAATCGTTTTTGATAAAGAAAAAAAACTGAAAGCAATGCAATGAGTCGCATTACACTCTCCAGAATGCATTCTTTGAATGGGGTTATTTCTTATAATATATAACCATAATGGTCTAGTGTTCTTGTTGCCTCGAAAATTTTCTACCAGATTGCATAAAGTTTGATTTGTATTTTAAAAAAAGCACAAAACAATAACTGGTCTCTGAAATGTATGTATTCGCCAACTTGTGAGCAATTGGATTTCACAATAGGTTAGTATATTATGTACGTATGTGGGACAATTTAGCTTCTCGAATGCATATGTCCGTTGTATATGTGCATGTGCCATTCGAACATTTTAATTATGGGAGTAACATAAATAAATATTTATTACTTGATGCGTAGTGATTATTGTTATATCTATATTGTATTTATTGGTATATTTTTGTAATAATTAGTTTATATATTTATATATAGAGTAACACAAATTCAAAATTTTTCTTTCATTTATAAAGGTGTTTATAGCATAAATTGGGAAAAATTACATGTGTCAAGTTTCTGCGCTCTCATAGCACAATCCTTTGTCAGTAAAATATATTGTCTATGAACACACTCAAAGAGTAAAAAATACTTTCATGCTTTATCGCTCACATTTATGTCTGCAATTGGCCCATTTGATCGTAGACTAGTTGTGTAAAAACAATGTAAAGTTTGACACTTCTTTTTGACACTTGGATGCAAATCCTTTAGTCTAAATTAATTTTCCACTATTACATTATATTGAATCAAATGAAACCCTTTATTTTCCCTTTTCTTTTGAACATAAATGTTTAAAATAATAAAAGGCAATTAAGTACAGTATTAACAGTTAAGTACAATATTAACATTAGCATAACCTGCTTTTCAATGTCAGAATTCTCTACATTCCGGTTAGAGAAATAAAAAATGCAACTTGTAGTGTAATATTTGAAGCATAACATATAAAATGAAGTAATTTTTATCCATATACATTACAATTTTTAGTGGGCTTATCCTCACGGTAGAAAAAATTGGTCCTTTCGCCGTGTCCCGTTAAAGCAGAATGTAGACGATAAAACAGATTTGCAGTATAAGTACAAATATAGTGTTCATTGGTATACGGTGTAAAATTCTAAATAATTGCAATATTACAAATGTTAATTAAATAAAACTGCCAATTTTATAATTAAATGTTTATTTAAATTTTTATATACAATATACATACATAACTTATCGGTATGAAAATGAAACACAAAATATACAATTTCAGACTTGTTACAAAAGGTTTTTAAATAATGGACTCTTGAAATCATTCTTAGTAAGTGTTACATTAAATATGTACTGTGTATATATTACCGAACATATTTCTTTTTAAAAATGGCATTTCCTTATAAATTATTTTTTAAAAATTTAAGTCTAAATTGGATTTTAGAACGGAAGTAGTGATCATTAGTATTTTATTACATTTCAAAAAAACATCACCTTTCATACAGAAATAAATTCACAACCTTCCAAGCAGAACTTTACAGCTATACAAGCATATAATACAGAATTTATTAATACAAAACTTAATATTAATAAATGGTATTGTTCAGTATTTATTTATATTTGAAACTGACTATACATCTGTACGCATACATCTGACCACTTGATTGATTTTATTCCTATTAGGCCACAAATATTCAAGAAGCCACCAGCCTACAAATTATAATTGTAGGAAACCATTGTGATTACTCTTTAGTTAATTTTTTTCGTGAGAAATTAACCATTTGAAATTGATGACCAATTGAGCACAGTAGAATAATGAGTTTCATAATTAAAATTAAATATTAGAAACTGTTGTCATGTATCAGACAAAAAGTTCATTAAAAGTTTAAAACCTCACTCTACACACTAGACATCTCGAGATTAACTTATAGACTTTAAATACAATTACGCAATAGCTATAGAACATGAATTGAGACGTACATTATTGTACGACCCAACTATTTAATATTCTTTCTGTCAAATAACAGAGGTGACTATGATAAGTCTTCAGTTTTTATTATAATCTCTGTTCATATTATTGTCAGTGAACATTTCAATATAAATTCAGAGGTGGAGTCAACATATTATACAAAAGTATGGCAAACAGGTAAACTGACAAGATTATATACATACAAAAACTCGAATAAAATGTCATTATGTATAATTAAAAAAATAAATAAATAGATTGCAGAAATATTAATATTGACTATTCATAAAATAGTATGACTTATAATAATTAACACTATATCACCAACAATCCATTATCAAATCTCATTTGTGATGTAAAATGTCCCTAATGTGTATTATTAAACATTTCTAACAAGCCAATAGGGTTTTTAGCCGTGTCATCAAAAGTGAAGTGCGTCATGTTACACAGGTCTGATAACCATTTGTACTGATTAAAGTTATAGTATTTATTCTTTTTGAGTTTTATTTTCATTTTATTTATTTATTATTGCTGGTATAAAGAACTCAACTTTATTCACTCGCAACGAAACGAACCCATTGTTTCTTTCGGTAACACAGGTATAGTTGAATCTACTAAAATTTTTAGCTTCACTTTTATCTACAATTGCAGACTACAGACATATACATAAATATATGCCGTCGTATGTACAGAAAAGTGTATACTTCAATAGTTGTGATATTTTGAAACCAGTCAAAGTCTACCGTTTCTCTTAATGATCAACACAGAATTATAGTTTAAAATCAATAGACAATTCATAACTAACATTTTTCACGTTCCCACTATTGAGCAAGAATTTACATAAAATTAAATAAAAAATATTATTTATGTACAAATTTTCATATAAATCAATGCAATATATTAAAATAACATGCTTGTACACAAGTAATATCGCCTTCAAAATCTACAGTTTTATGAGCAGTTGCAATTGGTTTTTGTTTCAAATTACAGAGCTTACACTTTTCAGTAACTGGTAAAGTAACAAAATCACTCAACTAGCAAGAAAAAACCTTTTGTGTTATGACAACTATTAGTATTTTGCAAATAAGTTTATAAGTACTACATCACTGTAATAATGGGCAACAGAAAATATTTGATGTAATTATTATTGCAAAATATAGAAGGAATCGAGAAAAAACATAATTAGAATAGACCATCATAGACAATATAGAAGATTATCCACTTTTTACATTTACAATTCCTTGTAACATTATCTTGTTGCCAAAGCTCAGTTGGGGGAAAAAAAACTAAAAACCCTCAATAAAGGAAATTGAATTACAATTATATAATAATAACTGTAATTATTAAATACATCAAATACACTGTTAAATAAGTCCAAAATAATAAACTTAGTTTTGATATCATGCAGTTTGTATATAATTCAAGTTATATAAAATTAATAATGCAGGTTATATAAAATTGATCTGTGCCTAAAATTGTGTAAATAAATGGGAAGTCAGTTTATGATTCATTTCAAGTATAATGATTCAATTCAAATATTTAATTATAATGTGTGTCACATTGGTTCAAAATTTTTAATAAGGTTATTTGTGAAAGAATAACATTAATTTTTATTAGGCATACTGCATACTGTTTTTGAAGAAATTGTTAGCAAATTTCTGGTCAAATGTTGAAATTCAAATAAAAAAATTATTTCATTCAAATTTTCATCAACAGAATTCAGTTACCAAACGGGGATTCTTGGTTTGTGTAGCAAATGGAGACATAGTGAAAAATTTAATTATAAGTTTCTCTCATAAAAGTAAGTCATTTTTAAATTGTAATAAATATAATCAAATAGAAGGCGTGGAGCATATTTGAATTGATAATAATAAATAAGGCGAGGGAGTTTTAACATGTTAATTAAGCTCCTGATTAACAATGTATTTCCCACTAAAAACGACCAAGAAATGAAGTTATAATGATTGCTATAACTTGAAATTGAAGGCAGAAAACTCGTTCACAATCTATTAATTCCATTTCAATGTAATAAAGAAGAGTAGCATAACATAAAGTGCAATATAAACAAAATATTCACATAATGAATACAATAAGTAACTGTCCAAAAACCCTATCAAGTATCACAATACACACCGAACGACGCACTATTAGCAGTAATAAATAAAATCTTAGAAATCTAGATTAAGCGTCCATTTTGCCCATCTACCAACATCCATATTAGCATATAATATGACAGAAATTGTATTTTATATTACATATGTATGATTATTATTATTTTATATACTTAATTTGACTTTGAAACGTCCATATAACAATTTATCCTAATAATTCATATGAGCATTGGTTATCATTTTAGCAAGCATTTAACTTATTTTACAACCACAAATCACACGGTACAAATATATAAAAAATTTTAAAATTCTATCAAAATTGTAGTATAAATGCCCATTAAATGAAAATTTCAACAATAACCCCTATAATTTATTCATCCTTCTGCAGAAACTCCTTACACAATCCACAGTCTAATATGTTAAAGCTATCATCATTCGATCTACTGATACTTTCAGTATTAAGCTTTTCATCACTATGAAACTGCAAAACTACATCTAGACTTCTAAAATACTTTCACCAGCCAGTAAATACGGAAGACAAAAGAAAACTATAACAAAAATACAACTATGGAATCTTTTTCTCTAAATATGTCAATAAAAGGAATAGATAAAATTGTATGTTAAGTAAATATATTATTATATGCCATAATTTGAAATACTGGATAGATGATTATAATGTTGAAAATCATGTTTACTTACTTAAAGATATGATTCAAACAGTAATAAAAAGTCTTGAACTGTGCAACACCAAATAAAATAACCTATTCTTTATCTTGTTCTTACTGAGCTCTTCAGACGGTGGATTTGAAGCCTATATGCCTTAGAATGAAGTGACAAAAGTGGAGAAATTATCATATGGAAGTACCACAGACGTAGCGATAGGAAAACTGTTTCCTAAAATTTTATTTAAATTAAAAAACATGCATTCCGAGTGTTACATCTACACATTTGTAACACAAATACACTCCAATTATTAAGACATGTATAGTATCATGCAAGAGATAATCGTTCTGTGCATTCGTACCAAGTTGATTGTCATAAAAAATAAATTATCGATTAAGTCGACTGAAGCCAGATGAGGCGGGAGACATGTCGATTCCCACATTCGTTTCTACATACTGTCTGTCGATTGTCAGAGTTCCTTGAGCAGGGCAGACTTGGCATTCTTCAACTTATCAAGTCGTTTCGTCAAGTGACTATTCTCTGTTTCTAGTTCTTCAACACGATTCAATGCTTCCCTAGCCTGGAAATAAAATTAAATATGAGAGATGACAATATTTTAGCGAAATATTCACGAAACAGTTTAAACTTTACAACAGCAATCAGGACATGTTATATGACTAATGGTCATTCTTGAAACGTAAACATATAAGACATTAGAAGACATTTAGTATTTAATTTACAATTTCATTAAAAAGACAAAAATCAGAGTTAACACGCCACGACTCAAGAGGCAGAATCATATAATACTTTATATCTATCTATGCTATCACACTTTTTCAACTGAGCAGTAGCGGGCCATAATAACCTAGTGCTACACTTATATCCTTCAATGATTTGGAATTCTTCATATACACTGACTTATCATTAAGGTTCCTAAAATTTCCCCCTGTCTATAAATATTAAATCTGATATAAATCGGGAGAAATGTTTTAAACATTATTTGTCTCTTTTTTTAAAAATTTTTTGTAATACAATAATTTTCTCAAAAATCTCATTTCTTATGCATCAACTTAATCCATTCTTTGCAAAGTTAATAGTTACTTTCATACATAATTTTTCAGTTTCACAATACTTATTTAAAGTTACTTTCATAACAACAGATTACCTATACTCTCTTTATTTCTTCATTTTTGACTTTTTTAACAGAACTTTTATTTTGCCGCTTGTAATAAATGTTTTCTTTATACATAACCATCATAAAGTTTGGAAACACCTATATAAACTTAAATATTTTCCAAATTGCAAAAATTATAAAAATATTTTGATTTTAGCTCGTTTATACTCTTACATATGATATATTAGCAAGTATTTACATTTGTGGCACATAGAGAAACTTAATATTAAAAAAAATCCTCACAGAGTCGTTTCTCAGATTTGATGAGCAAGAGTGTAGATGCCCTGCACGAGTCACATTTTATCATTGGCAATAATTCATTACGGTAGTTAAAATGTGCGTACACCTTGATTTATGACCAGTTCTGAGTGAGTTTAATTCAATAATGTAAAAAAAGACAATCATCAAATAAAATACAGTCAACAATGTATAATAAATGAGAGATATTCTGAGAAATCCATTGTTAAAAATCTTGATGTTTCTTCAAATAGTGTTTAAACTACATTAACAAAAGACAGGAATTTGGGACCTAACTGGACAAAAAATGCAGCAGTAAGCCAAATGTCACTCTACTAGAGAAGAAAATAGACTTATTGTATTTATTGTAATAATGGTGAAACATAACCGTCGATTGACAACTCCAGAAATTGAGTTGATTTTGAATTAAACAGCAAATAAAAAAATATCAGTTTTAAATGTAAAATAAACCTCTTAACTTTTTAATTTGGCCTTTGGGTGTATGGAGTAATTAAGTATTAATTGTTGCGACCAATATATAAGACATTTAGAATGAGTACATAAGCATGAAAATTGTTACTCGGAGCAATGGAAAAGAATTCTATATACTGATAAACCAACATTTGAAATGATTGGGTCGAAGAAAGGGTGTTTATTCATCGCAGACCTCTTATAAAATCAATACAGACTGCCTTGTGTCTACAGTTACTTGTGTGTACATTAAATTGGAAAAGATAATTTAAAAATTTTTTTAAAGAATGCCCAGAATCTAAATTAACAATTCTGAAATAAATGACTGTTTAATAATGACTACGTTTTATAATTATATAATTATTATATATTTTTATAATTTAAAAAATAGTGCCAAATTTTAAAATATTACTGAAAGAAATAAAAAAATCTCAGTGCTTCCAAACATTCTGATGGTAATGCATTCCTTCATATTACTTGAATAACAATCATAATTTCATACTTATTCTTAATTTCCTATAATTTATGATTGTCCATAAACAGATGTATTGTCTATGTTTACCAATTAGATACATTGACAATAATTTCTATAATTTTCCTCTTTTCGCTATGTCATAGATTTGAAGGGTTCATTATAACTTCAGTTACTTTTTCCGTTTAATAATAATTCCAAAAGCACTTTTTATTTTAACAAAATTTTATATACATTCCCACAGATATCAATTAAAAGCGTCATAATTACAAATATATTGTTTAACAATATAATGAATGCCAATGTATTTGTGATAAGGGAGAGATTCCTAAAACTAAAAAGTTAAAACTCTCACTATTCAATTATCTATAAAGACACAATTCTAATTTCTACATGATTTTAATAATATTCAGTGGTGAAGCACAGTGTTAATACAAATTAAGTGTAAATGTTAACATTAATAGACATGATAATTTTTTTTACGAAATTATTTTTTATTATATATTATAATTTTAAATTTCAGTATAAAATAAACATAATTACATTAAATTAATCATATATCTAAAATATTAGAGTTTATTAGATTTGTGTGTTATTTGAAAGCTTGCTCGAGAATTAGTTAAAACTGCTAAAGAAGGTTTCTTCTAAAATCAATATAAACCAAAATTTCATAAATAAATTTTCTATATTCATACAAAATAGTCCACGAGGGTATTGAAATCTAAAGTATTTTAATATACTTTTTGAGTCATGCTAGATATTTATAAATTAAATATTTAACAGTTATCTCTTATTAGGTTTGATTCCTAAAAAAAACGGTAATGTGGTATTATAGTGTAATGTTCTTTAACAATAGGACAAAGCTTTGCCAAATATTGTTTAATTAGGCATTGATATAAAGGGACGGTGGAATCAATCTGAATATATCGCAGTGCAAATTTTTTTTATCATGTCCCTTCATTAGTAAATTCCAGCGAGCGGAATTATGTAGAAAAATACAACAACAAACATATAATATAACCGTATGACATGTTCGCCCTAATACATTCGACCTTTAATCCGAACATTTTCCATTCATTGTATAAATGACATATTATTTTAACATATCCATCATACTTTAAGAAATGAATATTGTCTATTTAATATTGAAATATCACTTGAGACTACATAAACATATACAAATCTGTTATAATTCTGTCAAGTCATTTAATGTTAATATGATTTCTTGTATTGCGTTATGAAATTTTATAGACATTTATGAATGACACAAGTATAATAAATATAGATTTATACAATGTATATGAATTATTATATTAAGTTATACAAATAAGTACATACAATAACAAGAATATATACATAGGTAGTTGGGTAAGGTCTTTAATAAACACGTGGAAGACACTCGGTTGCATAAAATAACAACATGTACCAGTATAAAGATTGAGTGCTACTCATTATTGATTTCGGCCCAGAAGTCAATAACTTCCTGAAATTACACCATACAATACATCTTTACTTGGAACAGACACAAATGAAACTACCTATAATGACATTACAGTACAATTTTAGCTACAAACTTTTATGATGAAAGTGGCAAATTCGAGTTGATAAGATGGCCAATTCTTTCGATAAAAAATTAATTAAAAAATGTTGAGAGAAAAATGTATTTTATTTTGGGAATATCTTGTCTTTCTTATATAACAGTGATCAAATTCATGATCAGGAAAACATTATTATATATATTATTAATATATTTTCATTGTGCAGTCGCCATTTTAAAATTTGAATATACTAATAATTCTCTTTCACCTAATGAAAATTTTTCCCAAAAGTAAAAGTTAATTTCAAATTATTCACTTCAGTAAGAGATAGTTGAATTAAATTGATTTGTTTATAAGGCTTCCTCTTTTAACAAAATTATTATATAGTATTGAATATATTTGGCGTTAATTTTGTAGAAATTCATTATTCACAATTAAATGACCATAGCCTAGGTTTCGGTGTATGACAACATCTTCAGGTGGGCGCAATGAGCAAAAATTGTAAATACTAGGTAGGGTAGCAATCTTTGCTCATTGACCACCTGACGATGTTGTCATACAATGAAACCTAGGTCTTGGTAAACATTTTAAATAAAGTAGAAATAATGCTACATCACGTAGTTTAATTTAATTGTATTATAAAGTAATAAAACTGAGTCAACATTATATTAATTTATACTTGAAACAAATTTAAATTGAATCTTTAAATTGAATTTAATTAATCATCAGATGATATTCATCAATACTTGAAAAGTCTCTCTTTAACTTTGAAAACAATATTAAAAGTGTTTAAATCTCTAATTTCATGAATCTTTAAACAGTAACTTTAATATGTTGTCAATATATTGATTGACTTTTAACAGAATTTTTTAAAAATAAACTATGAAAGTCATGTTAATGGATTTATGTGGTGTGTCACATCAGACTAAGGATCTTCAGAACCCAATCAATTTACACTGATAAGATGAAGATTTGAAAATGACAAAAATGTATAAGAAAAATACAACAATCTTTTTGTTACAATTTTTTTTAATAAGAAAACATTTTTGTTTCCCTCGTGGCATCTAAGGGTAAAAACATGTAGCCACTGCTGCACTATTTATGATGCTCAAAATAAAAAAAGACTATTCATTTTAAAAAAAGGCTTGTTAATTTTGAAACAACCATAACCTTTTTGGGAAATTGGAATACATTATATTTATAATGACTCAAGTAAGCCCAGTATATTTTTTTTTAAATAAATAATACATCATAACTTTAATTTTATTATGAAATGAAATTAAAATATTAACTGTGTGTCTAGAATTTCTTGCATCTTTAGTGCATTAAAACACCATACATTATTCTCGAATTATTGTGACTACTTTTATTAATGATACTAATTGCTCTTTGCACAAATGATATAAAGTATGTGGTATAGATAATATTTCTTTTCAAGTAAATCTCAATTTCTACCATACTTTTTTTATGTCGCATCCCTAACACATTTTAAAACAGTTTTAACTAATAATAAAATGTGTCGGTGAAATGATATTCAGTTTGGTATCATTGAAATTAAGAATTGAATCATTGCACAATATCTCCACAAATTCAACATCCCGCACATCAGCCTCTAGCACGTTTTCACCTAATCCCTAATCTGCCAAATATGAATATATTCCCTTATGAATATATACCCAATTTTTAAAATTATGATAAAATATTTTCAATTAAATATTTTTAAAAAAGTATTTTTGTGCAAAAAGAGATATTTAGTTACTGTATTTTGTTAATAATGTAATAATAACTGATCTCATATATAGTGAAGTAAATGAATAAACCTCATTTTCAAAGAGAAACAAGTGTAAAATTAACAACTTTTTGTTATTACAAAAAAACTGTAGAGTAATTTTTTATTTTAATTTTAACACAGTCAACTGCTTGGCTATAACATCATGTAATATTAAACTTTGGAGAAAGAAATATTCAATAACTTGTCACAGCTTGGAACTGAGAAATTAATAAACTATAACATAAGTTTCAATTTCTTCCACATTACATCAAAAGCGTAGAGTGACCTACCTCTCGCTGTAGCCTTCTCTTATCTGCTTTCAACTCGTCCTCAGCTTCTTCGGCGCGCTCGGCAGCAGCACGCAGTCGCTGCACCTGCGCTTCGAGGCGGGCAGCGCTTGCGCCCAAAAGGGCCGCTTCTTGTTCTGCTTTCGTGGCGCGGTATTTGTACTCGCTTGCCAGACGTTTGCTCGTCTCCACTGTGGGGCGTTAGTGAATGCAAATTATTTTAAATTTATTTTAATAAATAAATTTAAATAACCACTTCTGTAGTTATAACAAAATGCACTAAAATAAAAAATATTTATGCTGTGGGTCCTCAAATTTATTCTCAAAGTGAGAAAAGTTGCCAACATTCCCTTTTATACAAATTGCATTAATGTGTACAGTAGACAAAATATATTTGCCTTTTTAAATTTTGAATGAGTATTGCAAAATAAGGCAAATTAAGAAACAATGTAATTTTTTTTCAAAGTGCTAAAAAATTTAACTTTTAAGGTAATATGATGATTTGTACATGAGAGAAAGAAGAAAAGAAAGGTCAAAAGCTTACAATTGTAAATTTTTAGATACGTTTATATTCTTATTAATTATGAAGTTTCTGTTTTCGATTGGAAATAGTACAGTTTTAATCAACTAGACTGAATAGCAAACTACAGCATTTAGTCATACCACAAAGGGAGCAGATTAATTAAGTAGGTATAAGCTTTTGAATAAAGGAATTGTCCTTTATTCAGAAGCTTATTAATATTTATAAGCTTTTGGGAAAACATATTAAAAAAAATTTAAAATGTCAAAAATATTCTTTTCCGCATCACTGTAAAATGAACAAAATCCTTTGACCATTATTAGGATTGACATGTATTTCACAATAATATCCCACAAAAAACCAAAAATATAATTTAATTTTAATATAACACATAAAAATTTTCCTTGTGACTTTAAATCATTATTAACAGAAAGGAAATTAAAATTATATAAATATTTATTTATTGAAATAATATTCAATAGACTTTATCCATATTGGAGTGGGACAAAAATATACTAAACAATCTTTCGCAGTAACTATTTCTTTCTCAGTAAGTTCTAATGATTTTGAATTTCAGAATTTTTACCTTGTTATCTTTTACAGCACCCATAACTGAATGTACATTCCATATGTTGAATGTACAGAAAAAGTTATTCGATCAAAACAAATATGTCACTTAGTTCCAACCAGTATTAAATGTATAAAATATTTTTATGTGCCAATATTCATGATATTAATTATATCTTAATCACATGTCAACGTTACTTTATTAAAAGATTTTTCATGACTGTACATTTTAAGAGTCATTTCCATGAAATTTATATTAATTTAAATAATGTGTAATAGATTTTGCCCGCTCCGGAACAAATAAAAAATGCACATTTTTAACGTTGTCCTTTCCTTTAATAAGCTTGACACATTTGCAGAGCTAAGGACCAACAATAGCTGGTATTACAAAGAGAAGTATGTGAATTGGAATTTATATACAGTATGTAAAGGACACTTCGCCACTGCAACCACTTGTCCCATTAATCATGTGTAATCCGACAATATGTTATTTTTTTAAATTAGTCGTCTAGTTTATAAAATACTTAAAGTTTAAATTTTGTATGAAATCATAATTATGTTTAAATTAACACCTGTAACCTTTTCAGTTTGGCAACATGGCACACAAACTGTCAAAATGAAATGACACTTATCGATTTAAAAAAAACTAGGAAACAAAATACATTTTAAAACAAAATATAAATTATTTTGTTTTAAAATGTATTTACACTTACCTATATTTTATGTTCAAAGTGTCTTCCCCATACTAAACGTACTTTCACAACCAACAACAATTATTCTGACTAAGTTATCTACTTTATGTGTCTAGTATTCAAATGTTGCTTCATTCTAAAATAAATTAGTACATTTTCTACCATATATATTGATATTATTGGAGAAGTACCACATGATATCACTGAAATGATGGGCCTATTCTCATAGATTGCATTGATAATAACTAAACTTGGTTATATGCGTTTCAGATAGCGTTCAGCGTACATCTGGGTGTTTCGCCAGTATTATAATGGCTTTCAGCATATACTAACACCGTGTCCATATAATATTCATCAGCACTAAAAAATGACATATTTGTAATTTTGCTCACTCCATATCACAAATAACAAATTATTTAACTAAAACCGGCAACGCGCATTATACCAGTCAAATGTTATGTTAAAACTATACTTTCAAACGTTATTGGTCGAAGAAATGTGTTTGGGTTGCCATATTAAACAATAAACAATCTATAAAGATTGAATTTGAAATAAGCATTTAAAATTAATATTATATTATTAATAAGAAGGAAATAATAATTAATCTAAACGACAAATGAAAATATATCAAATTAATAGTTTATTTCAACAACCGATAATAATATTTTTTATAATCTTTAATATTGAAGGAATAATCCCAAAAATGAAAAAGGAACTTCGTGGAAAAATTTGATGATGAAAGGGTCAAATCTGCAATTTCAGTTGACTGAGTATTTCAGATAGCTGAAAACTTCAAAATCTCTACATCTGTCAGTTCATATAACTATTAGTCTTAATTTTATCCTCGGTAGCTAATAGATTTGAAGCCAATTTCAGAATTTCAACATAAATCTTTATATTTACATATATGCCTTCAAAGGCAGTAAGTTCAGTTTAATTCCATGGAAATTGAGATTTCAATAATTATTCCTATGTTCACAAGCAATTTAATCCTTTCAATGGAGGTGATGCTACTGTCCATTCATACCATGTACCAGAGTAACATCATTCGCATTAATATTTACCACCACGTTTACTTGAAATGTAAGTTGTATAGCTACGTACATAAGAGAATAAAATAGATTCTCCAAAGATTTCAAAATAAGAAAATCACCTTCGTGCCATCAAATCGAGTGAAATACATGATTGTCTTGACAGGCAAACAAACTACTTGAAACAACTTAGCACAAACTTCATGAAAACACTTGTTGCATGTGAGAACACATTAGTTGAAGCATTTATTACGTGACTGATGAGAAAAAAAATAAAAAGAGACACACAGTGACGAACTTGGAGAACATAATTCAGCTAATGCAAGTAAATGAACTCGAAGAGATGTGCTATTA
This sequence comes from Druceiella hillmani, assembly GCA_039881145.1. Classification (NCBI taxonomy): domain Eukaryota; kingdom Metazoa; phylum Arthropoda; class Insecta; order Lepidoptera; family Hepialidae; genus Druceiella; species Druceiella hillmani. The sequence goes on along the minus strand of JAYKKI010000003.1, from coordinate 35,727,200 downwards.
GGCATGTACCTCTTACAAGACGTCAAATTTCAGACAGGATCTATTTATAGCCCAATAGCTGATTGTAGATAAACAACTTATTAAAAAAAAATATGAAGTTATTGTATGCACTCAACCTTTTCTTTTTTTTTCTCCATTATTTTATAACACCCTCATTTCTATCTAATTAACACTACTGTAACATTTATCTCATCTTACATTCAGAATCATAATCATCATAAGCAGCTCCGTTGACAGGGCCGTTATGCGTACGCTCACGGCATCTCTCCTCCTCCAGTTGCAACTTCAATCGGCGCACCTCCGACTCTAGCTCGCGTTTATCTGATGACAGCTTCTGTAACCGCACATCTGTGGGAAGGCAGATTATTAGTCTGATATACAAATTAATTATGTAAATTTACTTTATACGTTTTCAGTTAGCTACTTAGATAGATCACGTTAAAAATTTGTATAGAATAGTCGTTAGGCCATATGCCTTGTGATCAACCGAACACACCATGGTGATGACACATTGATAAAAAATTATCAATGTGATAAAAAAATTCATATATAATGTTTCGCAACTACAATCTAAGTTAAATGAGCAATATACAATTTCATCCACAAGTTGCTTTGTCCAATTTTAATTAGTAAAGCAAAAATATACAATAAAGTGCAGCAATATAATAAAATGTCCCAGCTGACTCCAATATTTCGTTTGACTCCTTTGTATAGCACTGCAGTTAATTGCTAAGATTGAAAATATTATGTGTTGATATATGTTAATTCATTGGGGTTGATCTGGTCAATAGCCTAAGAGCTGCTGGATATTAATAGACTAGGCGTGTTTGTTTCCCAAGCATAGTATATTAACCGGACTAGTCTCCTACAAAACAGCTCATATTTTCTTAGCACTAGGAAAGGCTGGATAAGTAAATGTCTAAATTAAAAGGATTAATCAATTTTAACAAAAACAAATAACTAATTTACTTGCAATCAACCAAGTTACCGCAAATTTTAGTAAAAACAATCTAATTAAAATACCAGGGGCCATTTACGTATACAACCGGAAACAAATATAGAGATAAAGGATCAAGGTTAAAATCTTCAAAATATTAACATAAATATGTGGCTATTTTGTATATTTATTCTGCATCCACTTCTATATGGGTTTAAAATTTGGACAATGTTCAATCGAATATCAACAAACTCATGTCTTCTAACTGTGGTCTCAGAATAATCCTTAATATTAAATAATAGAAAATTCAGCTCCATTGCGACGACCAACCTATCAATAAGGAAGAAATTTACTATATATTTTGCGATACTTTGGACATATATGCCTAATGTACCCTTTACTTTTTACCTTAAAAACTAATACGCTACCAGCAACTCACACATTAGAAAATTCAATGATATGTTGATGTTGTAGAAAGCAAAAATGTCAAAGAAAATGAACATTATCAATGCCAAAACTGTTGCCTAAGACCGTAAAAAATGGAAAAGCACTATAAAGAACATCTAATATCCACAGGCACATAAAACATACTAGTTCTGAGGCTCATCAAAAATTGCATCTTACCCAGTGTTCCTTCCCCAGCTGACTCCAATAATTCATTTGACTCCTTTGATATTAGTGCTAAAGTAGGCACTATGGAGCCCCCACCATTCATCAAGCCAGGAGAGGGTGGTGGCGCTGTCTCCTCTGTCGCCTCCACGAGTGCAAGGCCAGCAGCTGCAATTGCATTATCACGAGCCACTAGAGCTGCACGTGCTGCTGCAAGCTCGTCTTCGGTGATTATATGTTCACGCTTTAACCGCTCGTGCGCTGAGCACTTTTCTTTGTGCTCCCTCTAGAATTAATTGGTTAAGATATTGTTACATTTAACCTTAATACATCTAGTATGGAATTATGTGGAATCGTGAAGTGAGTCATTAATAGTATGTAATATAAATAGGTCAACCCATTAAATTAAAACTAAGTCGATTTATCTTCTTCCCAACTGTTACTTTTTTTTTAGATATTTGAAATAAATATTGATCATAATGCCATTTCAGATTATTATAAAAAATAGAGCAAATCCATATGTATTGTCTTATACAGAATGTTTTTTTTAGAGTTATACAATTTAAAATGATCTAAGGCACTCTCCATTGACTGTAACATTCCCGCTGACGTCATCTTTTAATAAATACAGACCAATGATTTACCTGTCCATAAAGCAAATCAAACAGTGACTTTTTGTGGATATAACGGTATCTCAATAATGTAGTATGGATTTTCTTCACTCAAATCCGACAATTTTGTTTATGATGTAGTTATTAAATAAAAAATGAGGAATAAAGCCAATACTGTGGCCATTATCATGATTTTTTATCTGTTTTTTTTTATTTTAAAGTTGTATACATCTAAAAATACACCCATTAGCATTAGGCTACATAGGATTAGATTAAACCCAGGTATCATTGTCAACTTAAAAATATATTAAAAATAATTAGCACATAAGTAATGATTAAAAAAATTGTATCAAGCACCTGAAATCACTCCTCAAAATGATATATTTATTTTTTTTTAATTTTAATTTTTAATTTAACAGGTGTTAATTATAAATAAACTTGTTGACTAATCATACTTAATACATAAATCTAAGTACGATAAAATATGCTTAGACTTTTGGAACACACTACGTTCCAAACAAATAAAATTATTATTTGTAGAATAAATATCACCAAAAAGTAATTCTAATGTTGCCACATCTTTCTACCATTTTCAAGCAACGGCAATTTTTACATAAATGCATGGACATACAAGGATGTTAAACACAATTAAATGAAACTACGTGATGTAGTATTATTTCTACTTTCTTTAATTTCTTTACCACAACCTAGGTTTCGTTGTATTACAACATCTTCAGGTGGGATATTAGCAAAGATCTTTGATGATCAAAGATGTAATACAACGAAACCTAGGTGGTGGTAAAGAAATTAAAGAAAGTAGAAATAATACTACATCATGTAGTTTCATTTAATTGTGAATAATGAATTTCTACAAATTTAACGCCAAATATATTCAATATAAGGATGTTAAAGTTAATTTAACCTACTTATTATTTCATTGTAAAGTCGTAAAACCCATTTCATTAATATAATGATAAATTTGTAATAATTTATAACAGAAATATTTTAAAAATGTGGAAAGTACATGACTGTTTATATATTTTCTAAGTGAATATCTTTCACATTATGATTATTAGATTTATAGACGATTTAGAATTCTCAAATTGCAAGAATATTATTCACCTGTAATTGAGCATGTTGTTCCTGGAGATCCTCTATCCTGTCCTTGAGCAATTCCAATTGATACGACAATGAAGCCTTATCGTTGTCCAGTTGTGCATTCAGAATCATAGCTTTCCGAAACTTCTCCTCGACTTCCTTCAAGTCATGCTGTAATCATTAGCAAAAGCTCAATTGTATAAACATATTTCTTTTTATAATAAAGTTTTAGAAAAAGTAAATTAAATAATAAAGAAATATATTACTAAAAAAAATTTATTTCGACATTTAAAAAAGACTACAAAATAAATTAAAAAGAAAATGAACTATTGGCTTAGGTCAGATTAAAAAAATTAACAATCCTTCATTACTTTTACAAAATTTTAAAATGCCTTAAAAGGTAAAATTTTGCAAGGTAATTTATTAGTCTGCGAAGAAGCGGATACGACAAATCTAAACACTCTTTATTTGTTATTACAGAACAGGTTTCTTATAAAATTGTTTAATGTCCTTGCTATTAGAATGTGGAATTGTATGAAGTTTAATTATATTTAAGGATATGAAATACATTCTCTGTGTAAGATCTCTTTCAGTTATTATCATCTATTGTCTGCCTTTTTTGATAAATCTCAAACATCTTAGTAAAACATTTTATTTAACCCTTAATTTCCAAGGTATACTTAAGTAAATGTAAGATTTTATATTATTATGCCACGCCAGTGGCATTTGCTCAACACCAAAGTGATGTTATTAACATTTGTAACTAGCTTACATACGAAGATTTAGATCTGGACTGCATAGTGCTTACGTTACCTTGTGTAAAAAGATTTACATTTATGTCACAATTGGTCATAACCATCATTACCGTATACATCTATTGTAGATTTATTTCATTTTGCTTATTCGTTTGCCGTAAAACAATTCGCATTCTAGTAGGAAACTAATATGTTACACTATCTCATTACTATCAATTGCCACAATGGCACACAACAATGTAAGTGGTTACTTTTATAACTGTTAAAATATGTAAGAAACAAGTTGCATATCCTAGCTATATCTGGGTGAAAAAGTGGCCATGACAGCATTTTATAATAATTGACAATGACTTAAAATTACTTTATTAATAAAGTATATTTTTGGTATTTTTTGCTATAATTGAATACAAAAATTGACTCCCCCAAACTTAATACAATTTATAATAAATTAGTCATAAACATTTTCGGACTTTTATAGATGACACTCTTTAAATATGCTTTAAAAGTTTAAATCAAAACTACATTCAGCACACTTCTAGAAGTTCTTCAGCAACATGTTCTAAAAGAAAAATTATATATTCTGTGTCCATTTGGACATTGTAAGCTTTAAAATTGCGAAAGTTTCATATCTATCGAATATACATTTTTTGTGCCAAATGCTAAAAAATACAGAAACAAACAAAGCCTTCTCTTTATCAAATTACTGCATGAATGCATACTATATGCAAGCAACTAAATTATAAAACAACTATAAAAAAACCCAAACTGAATTAAATACACATATTAAAATGTTACAAGGCAAGAAGAACTACCCGTAAGTCCTTGATGTTGAGTACTTCCTCCATGGAATCATCTGAAGAGCGACGCGGTGAATGCACAGTGGGGCTGAGCGTCGTTGAGAGCCGGCTCGCACGTGGTACTGGCCTCGTGCTAATCGTCTCTGCAAATGTTATAGTGTATAGATTGATGTAAAATTTTTTGGAAGTAAAGAATGCTAATTTACATCGCCTGATATTTTTAGATCTTTCTTGCTATTACTTTAGAAAACTCAGGACAGTGGAGCCAACTGTCTTCCTATTTTATTTACCTGACTGCCCACAAGCAAAGGCAAGGGTTATATTTTTCAGTGTATCTATATATCGAATCATATTATTTATTCCTTCGTAGGTCTCCACCAACGGCTTAATATATTTTAATTTAAAGGATATTCTTAGTTTTGATCCAGTGAATGTCATAGGATATATAACCCAGCCAGGGAAGTTTAAATATTTTTTACACAACCAAGAGTATATACCTCCAATTGTATATACCTAACCATTGTTGTACAGTTATGTTTCGAGATACGGTGAATTGATATAACTGGTTCGCTGTGACTCGAAGCAACATAATTTGATTTTGATTTTCTTTACAAATGGTGCTCAAATTATAATAAATATAATTGTATACAGTCCACCAAACCACTATGCATTACACATACGTAATCATACGAATTAGCTCCATCATTGCTTATTATAAATATAGTCTGGTATGTTTCAAAGTTTTTAATTTGCTTTTTATGCAGTCAAATTTTTTAAATTAATTTTCATTGAAATTTTTGTTTTCTCACATTCTGGGAAAACAGTCCAGATAGAAAGCAGACAGGCAGAAAAGTAATCACTCAGTTAATTCCGTAAACGTTCAGTTTTTCCTTTTTGGAATGGAACACTCACAAACAACTATTATTAACGGTATGGAATCTTATTGTCCTGCTCGATTGTTTTTTGTCTGCTTGATCCTTCTTATCTTTGATGTGAAATATGTAATGGCGCATTTGGATGGGAGTTAAAACTTTCGTTACGGTCAGGGGTGGTCACGGGTCCTCAATTAGGTGACACAATCTCGCCAGGGAATTGGCGGTAAATTTAAATGCGTACAGCAACCTCTGTAGTAATATGTCACCGTGCAAGAGACGCTACGAACACATTAGAAAACTCAGACAGAAACCGCAAAAACATATTTCACATATTTAATATTATAAGTTTTGCATATTAAGTAGAAAGGTTGTTGCAGCTATTGTGTTGTTACATGTATTATAGATCTTTGTTGTATATTTAGATCTTTGTTTCGTTTTGTAATACAACCTATGTAGGAATTACACCCCAGAACAATACACGCCGTATTGTTCTGGGGTGTAATTCCTACATAGGACAAACGACAAAATTGTAATTTTTTTCCTGCCTCATAATGAAAGCCGGTGTTATCCATTATTGCTTATTATATAACATTTCAAAAATTAATATAAATTTTATACACTAACGGTGCGAAACAATTGGTGTCCCACACACGTTTATTGTTAAAATTTAATTCTAAGAGTTGCAATATAATTCTAATATGTGAGTATAAACTCTTGTCATGTTGTGAAGAACGGATCATACTTTTCAATAGCACAATTATAAAAATAATATTCCATGTAAGAAGTGCATTCTGGTCAAAATGAATTGTTACTGTTTTATTTGAAGATAAACTTACTTGCACTAAAAGATATTTTAGTTAGTTATAGGCGCCGATTACGACAAATTGAAAAAAATGGATTTTAATAATAATTTTCACACAAATTACAGTTTCGTGACAAAATTTTTCCTTGTCGTAATATATCAAATAACGTTGTGACCAGCATTTATATTTAATAAACGTTGTTTGTTGTAAGTTTTCTTTCAATTGATAAAAACAAATTTTATTACATAACATTAAGTTAAATATATATATATATATATATATATATATATATATATATATATATATATATATATATATATATATTTAACTTAATGTTTTGTTTTTTTGCAGGGCAAAAGAGTGGCTGAAATTGTGTGGCAAGGAGAATTGGGCAGTTGGGCTGGAATGATCTCCTCAGACATAAACATAGAGTCTGCAGAAGACACTTTATTAATGAAAATTTTAAAACTTCCAGCCTAGGAAATTATTAAACACTGATGCTACACCAACCAACGAAACCAGAGCAGCAGTCGAACAACCAAGTATGAGCTTAGGCATAGTTGCGACAGAAAACTACCAGCAAGTTAGCGGCTTAAGTAGGAGAATGTCTAAGGTTATTTATATGATAAAACCATAATATCCTTATGCACTCATTTTTTCCTTGCACAACTGAATATGTCATATAAACATCAATTACAAATGTATCATTTTGAAATAACACATGCATCGTTGAATTTTATTATATTTAAAGGAAGACATACACTTAGAGGTAGCTAGCCCGAAGTATAGATCATTGGGGTACTAAATTCCCTATTAGAACAGAAATAAATAATTTTATAATAGATGCCTTAAGCAAATAATTTAATAATAAAAATGAGGATGATAAGTTGGTCAGTTTATTTTTTGATAAAATAAGTATTAAGGAAAACTTGCAATATAATTTAAGCGATGATAAGATTTTAGGATTTTTAAATAATGGCCATACGAGAAGAAATATCCTTTCCATGTCTATATTAGTCTGTATGATAACAGGGTTAAAATTAAAATTTAAGCGGGTTGTAGGCCATTGGCTGACAACTGAAGGAGACAATAATTTGATATGTCCATTACTATATTATAATGGAAAGTGTTGAGAAAATTTCACATGCAGGATTGGATTAATAGTTTAGGCTATAATTTGTGATCAGGGTCTATAAAATCAAGATTGGCAAAAAGATTATGTATTGATGTAAATAGGCCGTATTTTGTATACAATAATGTAAAAATTTTATTCTTTTATGATTCCCCTCATTTATTAAGATTTTAATAGAGATAAATTCTTAGAAATAATTTACACAAGTATGATTTAATGTATAAGGTAATATTCTGAAATGGTTCTAAATTAAAGTAGTTCTAGATGTTGAAGATACCCTTAAGTTAAAATTACTTCCAAAAATTAACCGTGATCATATATACCTTTCTAATTTGAAGCCTATTAAGATAAAGTAAGCAGCCCAAATATTTAATTTTACAGCAATTTTTTTCATAGCCCTCCAAAAAATCGAATCGCAAGCTGTTCATAGGGCTAATTTCATAAGTGATTTAAATAAATTATTGGATACTTTTAATAGCAATAAGTATGGTAGCGAAAATCATTGCTTGTGATATGCCCTTTCACTTAATAGTCTTTTCGGAAAATATGGTTAAAAATTTAACACATTGTAGATTGCTTGTATTAGTGGTTAGATAATATCTACAAAATTTTTGATCAGTTTATTTAACGAAATTTCTACCCAGTATAACGTACATAAATTACTAACTCGCAGACTAAATCAAAACCTGATTTCTTTTCAATTGTCCGACAACAGAATGGTGGGTATTGTAATCCAACAGTAAGCCAGTTTGAATATTCTCTCAAACAGACTCTGGTCAGTAATGTATTGAACATATGTAAAAACACCAATTGTGAGGATGATAACGATTATTTTCTTTTATATCTTAAATCTGCTTTAAATCACGACATTGAACCTGTGTCTAAAATTATCCCCATTCAATTTGATTGTGAAGGTAATGCTGAACAGACTGCTATTGAGGATAATGCTGTTTATTATGTTGCAGGTTATGTGACGAAGAAAGAACTCACAATTGCAGCACATGTAAAAATTTGATTATCGATCAATCAAGAACTCAAAACTGTGTTTACAAATTATTTACATCTTTTAAAATGTATGATGACTTAATTGATGAGCAAAGTTTATTTTTTGTTAAACATAATATATGTCACACAATAAAAAATTGGAAAGCCAAATTTCAATTAGTTTTTAGAAGATCTATGTTTACTGATAACTTAAAAGAAAACTTATAATTGTTATTTGAAAAAAAGATAGGAATGAATGGCTTATATGTTGTACATAAGATTATTCTAATTTGTTTATTAAACATTACATTATAATGAAGATTGACTGATCCTCATAAATTTAAATAGAGTTTAAGAAAGCAGCCGCCCTCAGAGATAGAACAGAGCTCTTACATATGGGTAATTTTACATTTTTGATAAAATTATTAGCGTTGGAAATTTTTGATAAATACAGTTGTTGCAACTGCACTTGGTTATTCTGTAAAATTGTTAATTAGTTGTCCTTAAAGTGTTTTAACTATGGTAGAAAATCAGAAATATTATAATTTGATTACATCATATTCATAGTTGAAATATATCATCAATCGGAAACAAATTTTTTGTAAAATTGTTTATAAATTATAGCGTCCTTGTGTGATGAAATTGAGAGAAGAGTAAAATATTTCCGGTATCCCTTATCCTTGAAACCATCAAATAGTCAAATGAGATAATTTTCAATTCAGATGTAATATTTTTATTTTATATATATGGGTGTAGTCAGTGTTTGATAGTGTATCACAGCCTCCAGAAAAAAAACTATCCAAAACAATTCAAGTTATATTGACAGAAAAATTGTTGAATATTAATATTACCGCATGATCAAAGCAAATATTTTATATTACATGATTTTTTTTATAATCATGTCTATCTTTGTGCATGTTTTTGCTTATTTTCAGATGTTGAGTTGTCCACATTCATTTATGTAATTACCACCTAATCGATTCCAGAGTACTACCTGTAAAAGCCTGATGCTCTTTACAATTGTATTTTCATGTAATATTTGTCTTTTGTGAAATAGTTTTATTGTGAATAAATAAATTTATGAATAAAAATTACTTTTTTATTTGATAACGCCATCTATGAGCAATAGAGAGTAAGAGATTACGCCATCTATGGGCATTAATAATAATTATACGTCTTTGTTCAAGGGGATGAGGCGAGGAGAGAGGGGAGTCACTTTGACAGCGTTAGTTAGGCTTGTTGGGTTGGTTGGTTGGGTTAGTATGGCTCGTGTCCATTCTGTACGTGTCTGTTCTGTGGTTACGTTCTGATGGTACGTCGCGACGTGCAATTCGGCCAGTTTCGTGTCTTGACGACTCTTCCCGAATTAATTCGACCAACTTCGCGTTTTACCAGTTAATAGTATTATAAAATTTAAAATATATTTTCAATAGATTGTTAAGAAATATTTTTGTGATAAATTATTTCATAAAAATAAAGTAATAAAATTAATCCAATGTTTTATTATTAACAACCATCTGAATATTTGTTTTTTCGTTTTCAATTCGTATAAATAAAAAATTTTCGATTAAAAAAAATTTCTGTTGTGTACTTATGACCACACGATAGAAGTGAAACTTCTAATTTTAAAAATATATACTTGTATAATAATAAGTATTATATAAAGGATATTAGTTCAACGAAACAGTTACAATGCTAGATTATTATTAAAATATTAATCAAGTGTGGTGGGCTTTAAAAAGTAGTTCACTTGATACTTAAAAATAGTGCGCAATTAAATTTTAAAAAAAACATTATTACCATTGATAATAGTCGTTTACCACCTATATAGTCACGGAGACACGTGAACTAACTAAAACTATGCCGTGCACATCCAACTGATCACATTTCATCGTTATCGAATTTGAAACTAGTTTCGCCGACGCCGAAGGGAGCCGAGTTTACCCGATTTAGCGCCACCGACACGAACTTGACCGCTCAGTTTCGTTCAAGGCCCAGAAAAAGTACGCAGATGCGCTTAAAGAAGTTCACTTCAAATACAAACAAATTTAGAATTTTCACATCTGCGAGACGTTCCATGACGGCTCATTTTTTTCCTTATCCTAATCATTTACCCTACACTTTGGTGATGATATACAAAATTGATACGCATTAAGGCGAAGCGGTGATCACGTCACCGCCCGAACCCACCACCGGCGAGTGCTTCCCCGAAGCACCGCGACAGCGCGTGATACGCCGCAGCAGCAGCAGTACTTACCGCTGTACATATCATATGCCTTGTCGGCATTGTCCTCATGCTCTCGCTGCTGCCTCTCGAGCTCGCGCATGCGGATCTCGCGGGCCTCAGCGCGCGCCGCGCGCCTCGCCGCCAGCCGCGCCTCCGCCTGCGGATCGAAACGAACGATGCAGAGTTAAACGTCGTGTTTCATTTATCCAATTAATAGCTAGCCTTGCTAGCTGAGTTTCAAATAAAAATATACACACATAAGAAGAAGCGAGCGTGCAGTTCATTGAGGTACATTCTACTGAAAAGCAGAGATACCAAATTTAAAATAGCACGTTAAAAATACGCAATTCCTATTTACTCATATGCATATAAAAACCTGTCAATTTCGAGTAGTACTGGCACTACGAGGGTTCTGTACACATTTAGGCACTTATAACCATTTAAAATGATGTTTTATGCCTACGAATATACGAATATTAATTGTTCACAACGTAAATATAATGCCTTCTTTATCTCTCGCAGGCATAAAAGCATGGTGCACATTTAAATAATATTATTTATCACCATGTAAATGTGTATATTTCACAAAAAACATAAATACACATTTTAAAATACAAAGTTATTATTCAGTTGATTCAAGTCACTTGAAGTTAATATGAACTTTTTACAGACCCAACTACATCTCATAAGCTGGTCGACTATTACTCGTAAACTAATATAGTAAAGCCTACACAGCTGTTAAAATTTCGCACCCCACTTCACATACAGGGGAAGTACCGTAAAAAACTTTCTTTTAATATTTGATTAAGATATTAACTCTGTAAGCTTTGTCAATATTTACTATCGTGACAAATTTTAGCTTCCTAGCATTAACATTCTACAAGTAGGACGGCTGTGACAAACAGACGGAGAGACAGGCGGACATGACGAAACTATAAAGACTAATAATTCGGCTGCCGAATCTTAAAAATTATGTCTCATATTTTTAGTGTTATTAGAAGATGGAGATATGCAGCATTATTAACTATAATATGACACAGCCCCCCCCCCCCCATTTAGAGATATAGATGGAACCAAGAACTGCGATTTTCATGAAAGACAAAATGATAATTGTCTGTAACAAAATAGGTATTTAAAAATCGATCAAGTGTGTGCCGGAACATACATAAAGTAAAACTCCGTAGTCGCGTCGCCTTGAAACAGCTGATGCAAACCTCTCGAAATAATTTTAATTGAAAAAATTTTTTAGCATTTGGAATTTTTTCAGATTTTTAATGCCATGGTTAAAAATTAGAAGTAGAAGGCTGGTGCAGGGGGAGGAATTGTGACCTCATTTCAAATAAAAATGGAAAACGATAAATGTCACTCGATTCGATGAAGAACACGAAAAAAAATTGTTCTCACTCTTTACATCCATGCGCAGGTAAATTTTAATTTTATTTTAATAATTTACTACATATTTGAGAGTTCCTCATCTGACGCCTCTAAATAGGAAAGAAGCGTCTAAGTCTGAAGTGTCTAGTTGAAACATTTTGTATTCATACTTAAGCCTAAAACTGACAAAAAGTTCGAGGATGTGACGGACAGACGGCCATGATGACGTTATTATCCTGTTTCACTACGGAGACCTCAAAATAGTATGATATTTCCATACATAAAATAATAGATAACTTCAATCAATACCTTTTATACAATTAAATAAAAAAAACATGAATTTTTAATTTCATATCACAATTATATTACGGATTCAAGAAGTAAAGTCTAAATGCGGCGAATGCATTGCTATCAGTACAAGAAGAATCCCTTAAAGCAAATTAGACGTGCGACAGTGCTTTTGCCGTTGTAGCAGCTAGTTCAAAAAAGTTCAAGTTCGAAGCCTCATCCACTCTTTTGAGACGTGAGTGACGTATCGAGTATTGGTGCAACACATGCCTTGAAATCTTTACTATTGCTTCATATTATTTGAAAAATCAATTTTTCACTTTTCGATCACATTGCAATGGTTTCCCAATTCCAATAAAGTAGGAAATATACTAAAAGACTCTAAGGACACATAAAACCCTTCCATAATTCCGCAGTGTGCGGACAGCTGAAACTATAACTATATTTAAAACGCATTGACGGCATGCGGAAGTCACATGTTCTATGAAGAACATTATTTATAGTTTTTAATCTCCGAGAGTTTGACAATTGCAATAATATAGAATGTAAGTCAGAAGAATTTGAATCTTATCAGCCCTTCCATAATTCTGCATTAGTGGGTCGCTGGAACTGTAACTATGTTTATAGAGCATTGACGGCATGCGGAAGTTACATATTCTATGAAGTACATTATTTATATACAATAATATACACAATTACAATAGTATAGGATGTATAACAGAAGAATCCGAGTTCCACCAGCCCTACCATAACTCCGTATTTGTGGGTAACTGGAACTGTAACTATGTTAAAAGCGTACTGACTACGTGTGGAAATTCCATGATCCATGTATAAATTATTTACAATTTCTAATTTCTAATCTCAATTCCAGAGTTTACCAATTGCAATAATGTAACTCCTGTATATGTATTATTAAGCTCATTAAAGAGACATGGAAACTTCATGAAGAGAGAATATTATTATTATTATCATTCACTAAAACTTTAAAGCATAAAAAGATATTTATATTTGACTGAATAATATAAATAAGAGGTAATACGGGTATATAAACTAACCAGCGTAGCGCGATAGTAGATTGCAGATAATTACCATTATATTGAGAAAAAAAATATCTATTTACATATTACGTAACTTCACATCACAACATAGTTTATAATACGTATGCTGCGTAGAGTATACTACATAGTTACATCACAACGTAGCTTATAATACGTATGATGCGTAGAGTATACTACGTAGCTTCAAATCACAACTTATTGAAATGTAACTCCGTAGTATACTCTACGCATCATACGTATTATAAACTACACAACGTAGTTTATAATACGTTTTATGCATAGAGTATACTACGTAGCTTCCAATCACAACGTAGTTTATAATTCGTATGATGCGTAGAGTATATTACGTAGCTTCACATCACAACGTACTTTATAATACGTATGATACGTAGAGTAGAAATACTACGTAGCTACATATTATCTCTCGTGTAAAAGTGGTACATCGCACTTACGTGTCGATACACGACTATGCGCTCGACACAAAGTTTAGCCCAAGCATCTACGCTACAAGTGAGGATAGAAAATATCAATAAAATTTAAAACCTACATTTTCTTTCACGACTTCAATGACGCTGTAGATATTTTAAACATGCTAGACTTAATAGATTCAGTAAAATCTTGCTGAAGCTATAGGCACATACATAGGTTGAGCATTCGAACACCGCGGTCAAACTGGAGAGTTCCGATATAGTTCGGTTCCTTGACCCAAAAGAACAAACGGTTCTTAAAATGACATTCCAACAGGAGTACCTAAGATTATTTTTCTACATATAAGCAAGTGGATAGAATAGTATTGTTGAATAGGTTTCATTGGTAGTAAACCATCGAATTTACCAATTTAGACCGTTACCGTTATCAGCTCTAGCTCAAAAACTTTAGCAACAACAGAAATTACTTTATGGCTCTAGTATACCTTGCATTAAAAAATAAACACTTAGCGAATACTTTGTACATTTAAGAAAAACCCACGTGTCCTTAAGTCTCAATGTTTAAATGTACTTTAAATATCTACACAATACTCAAAGTGCGTGTTCTATACATACTAACAGATTTATTATTAAATTGTAGTCTAAACAATATTAACAATATAAATAAGAAATAAAATTCAGCAGAGGAATATATCCAGAGATACGACTGGTCAAATTAGTCCAGATTAAGACGGAAATAAATGGTATGCGGCTAAGCAAATAATTATCACTATCTATCAAAGTCACCAACCCGGATGCAACATAGAACGAAAGTTTCATCTGCGTAGCGTAGTACAACCCTTCAACTTGAAAATAAGAGGATTTATGCGTATACTTCTTTTATATACAAGTAATTCTTTTATATACATGTATATACAAGTAAAATAAGTAAGTCCCTCTCTTCAATGAGGCAATGTGTGTATACGTAATTAAATAAGTCTAAATACGTAAACGTTCTAATAGACTTCCGTGAATAGAACACAAATGATTAAGTCCATTTCCAAGAATTCCAGAAAGCTACTGGCTGGCTGCAATCGAGAATAAATTTTGAGCGACGAAACTTCTAAAATACAGGAGGTTACAAAAAGTTCTCGCAGAATATTTATTTATTTACGTTTAGTTATGGAAACATTATAATTAGTACACCTCGTGTTTCAACAAGACAATTAAATAAATTCCGTAAAATGATATAACATATAATGACGATACATTTCAATAATATTATTTCCACTTATTACAAACATATCAAACACCCAGGTGGTTGAGCAATTGTACACCGTGGGAAAGAGGAGAATTCCTATTTAATACGATTCGAGATGCCGGTATAGCAAAAAGATAATTATTACGCAAGCGCAGGTAATCATCAGGTACGGAGAGCGAGACTTTATGAAATAAATTAGGGCATAACATTTATGTATATAAAGAGATGTGTGATTATATACATATATATATGTATATACACACACACAATAATAAAAGAAATTTCTCTTCTGCAAGGTATGGTAAACCAATAGACCCGAGAGAAAATCGGTAGGGAATAGAAAAAGGAAGTAGCCATATTCATGTCTCATGTACAAATATCGAAGGAATGTGTTTGGACACGTTGTAATCATCAGGCTGTATCAAGTTTCATTCAGATTCAAAATAATAGCTCTTGCTTTACACTAAATTTATATAAAATAAATTTATTGGCGTAACACATTGAATATAAACCGGAAACCTTCTGGATAACTTTTCCGCTATATACGCTAAAAGACCGCTAAAATCTGGCGCGAATACTACAACTTTAATCAATACTACAATTTTATCTCGCTACACTTTCGTCGATACAAACAAAGTAGATGCGGTGACCCAAAAACATGGATGGAAATCGTTACATTGCTGCGTAATCTACGTACACTTATTTGTGGGTACACTATTTTCCCATTGTTTCCACGTTACACCTATTAGTCGAACCGTCTTATGTTGCGACACATTTAATGGCATTGACCCACACAGCGCCGTACCGAAAAATTGTTTTATTGTATAATGTTGACCCACTGAATCGAATATAACCTTTATTTTATCTACATACATGCTATGTGTATAAAACACACTGAGTAATAGAAGTATTATTTTTAACAAATAAGTTTCACGTCATTATACGTAAAAGGGTTTATATACAATAAAATTATGTAAATAATTCATTGATTTTCATAATTTTTCAATTAAAAAATGTCCAGCTCTGTTTCAAAAATAGTGTGTGTGTGTATCAAAGACTAGGTTTCACTTAAGACAAAGAACACTGGCGAAAATAAGACCACTTTTTCTCAGTAAGCATATTGCTTGCCGAGCGTATTTTTGCGTCTATGGCTTTCATTTGATATCATTGATTTCATATATGCGCGTGCGCGTGTGCGTGTGCGTGCGTGTGTGTGTGTTTTATTGTGTGTATTTATATATATATATATACACACACACACACACATATATATTTATATATATATATATATATATATATGTATATATATTTATTTACTTACTTATTTATATCCTCAAGGAAATCTTTAAAACTGACCAAGTGTCTGCAGGGACATGCAGGAAGTGGGTTTCATAATTGACTAATTTTATTTGAAAGTTCTAGTATTACCAAGAATGTTTTAAAATTGTTTAAACCCTTAGTTGAACAATTAGAGGGCGGAAGGGCGTTGTACGTCGCTTTCAAATACCGAATCAATGACTTGATAGTATGTGCGAAAAAAATCGCTCCCAATGTATCCCAGCGCATGCAAACAATTCTCTTTTCTCGTACACAATATTGTACGCATTGCTCTTTTTTACCTTAACTCCTCTGAGTAATAAATCTAAAATAAGTAAAGTTTTTCGTCAGATCTATCCACTGAATAGTTATAGATATGTGCAATGTCAATACAAGACTAACTCGAAAAATGTAGCGAAAATTGCGATGAGCTGCGATCCGTCCCGTCTATAATGATCGATGTAGCAATTTTTCCGTGCCTCGCTGTGAGCTCCGCAACGGCAACAGTGTGCGGTTAACTTTAAACATACTTCTCGCATTATGCAACATCCTCCATAGGTGACGGCCAGGAGATGAAACATGTATTATCGTTAACGTCACAAAATCTTTTAGCAGGTCGGTGTACCGGCTATGGAGAAAAGCTAAGTTTTAAATTTAATCTTTTGAAGGCAGGCGTTTTTTCCTATTAACCGTTTTTAGCGGAAAAGGTTGTCGCCGATACCCAAAATGTTCCCACCCCCTCATCACGCATACCGATCAATACACAAGTAGGTATAGTACCTCACATGAGCAGGTAAAAGGAAATTCGCTGAGGTCCGTGGTTGCGCGTGCCGTCTTTTTTCAAGCATTGTTCTTCCACTTGCTAAGGTGATATGTAACGTTATGACCACAGTACGAACCAGTAATCAACTTCACCATCGCGGTGAGAGCCGTTATACAATTACACTCGAGTACTAACCCACTGCCTATCTCGCAGGTAATTTAAATAATCAAATTCCATTTCAATGATCATAAACGTGATAACTAATTATTTAATGTACGCAAACACGTTATACATTTGAAACGCTTCACTTAGAGGACGCTGGCCTGTCAGAACATATGTGGCCATAGACATTTGCTCATCTACATAGTTCGCATAGACAAATCGAATATTTATTACAAATTCACCTCGATTAATTATATATTCAAAGTAATCCGGCCAGTTGTATCTCAATTGCGATATTCGCGTTTACAAAAACATATGTCCTATTCAATAGACATACCTACATCATTAAATGAATGGCTTTGATGTAGAATGAAAAGGTAGGAACGGTAAACATTTGGCCTTGGCATTAAAATTAAAATTTGATTTAATTAAATATTCTCTAAATTTTTACGTTTATAAAAATAAATAGATTAGTAGGTAAAATTACATTCTTAAATATTTATTTATGTCTGTTATGACGTAATTTATCTTATCGCTGGAAGTGACGTGATGGAGGTATTTTAAGAAAGATGAAACTCACTAAATATGAATGGGAAAAGAAAATTTTCACACTTGATCCTAAAGTCGATATTTGAACATATCGGAACTCGTAACAAAAGACAAACGTTTGTGATGATAACAAAACATGTCAAAGTAGATTATGTCGGTCAGGCACGCAGCGTAATATACATTCATATCTTATCAGAAAAGACCCGTTAAAACTCATCAAAATTAGTTTGAAGTTCTAACTTAAGAACAGTGTTATTCTACCTAGATACAAATTTAACTTAACAATTTTTATAAATTAATCTAACGCGTTATTTATTGAAGTTATTATCAAAATTGAAAAAATTTTCACTTCTTATTTGCTTTCCATGTCAAAAAGGTGATACGTTCTTTTTGCCACCTTCCGGGTTTAATTCTGAATTATTTCTTTAATCGTATTAATGACTACACAAAAATAAAACAATCCGTTGCACTTTCATCCTTTCAAAGACCTACTTCAATAATAATATCATATGCCCTAAAAACTTTGTTCAATATCGTTCACTAAACTAACTTTGTTCAATGTCGTTCAAATAACTTTGTTCAATGTCGAAAGGCTTCAAAATGATTAAAGAAACAAAATGGGTAAATTTTGCAAGTTTTTGCCCTTGGTGCCCACAAAAAAACGACACTTGATTTAACTTTAATCCACTAAATTACAATCCGACAGGAAAGCTAGCTTTAAAGAACCACCATCTTATTTATCGTAGAAGAACCCTCTACGCCGTGCCCCCATGAAAACTATGCTTCTCGGACATCATACTTAACGCACTTCGCCGTGAACCGGTATCGAGGCGCTCGTAGATAAGTATAACCTGAGAAAAGGAGCATCTAATTCCCCCCGTGGAGGGCATCGGTGGCTTTGCAGCCAATTAAGAGGGTATCGATGGCTTTGAAGGGCCAATATCCCCGACTGTCTCAGGGGCCCAACAACCCACGTACCTTCTCAGAAAGAAACTTTCACCTGAGATATAAATATTAGATGTTCTTTTGTAAGCCAATAGGCCCTAGTCGTGACCGTGACTCATTAAGATGCTTAATGTGAATGGAATGTGTCAATTATCTACGTAAATATGGAGTGAGATAAGTGCCAGTGGTCGTAGTTAAACGGCAACGCGACAACTTTATACGACTTGAAGGCATAATTTTTAACACAAAGCATTAATATCTTTCCTTAATCCCCAATTGCAACAAGTATTCCTTGTATTTTTCCACCTAATCAAACTGGTAAAAATAGTTGTTTAGATATCACTATCAAAAATGTATATCTAATATATACTAGTAAGCACACAAGTTGCTTTGATTATGAAAACTTAATCGAGTACGCATTATTGAAATATATTTAAAAATTATTTCTAACATATGCTAGTAAGCACACGAGTTGCTTTCATTATGAAAACTTAATCGAGTACGCATTATTGAAATATATTTAAACATTATTTCTAACATATGCTAGTGAGCACACGAGTTGCTTTGATTATGAAAACTTAACCGAGTACGCATTATTGAAATATATTTAAAAATTATTTCTAACATATGCTAGTAAGCACACGAGTTGCTTTGATTATGAAAACTTAATCGAGTACGCATTATTGAAATATATTTAAAAATTATTTCTAACATATACTAAGCACACAAGCACACAAGTTGCTTTGATTATGAAAACTTAATCGAGTACGCATTATTGAAATATATTTAAAAAATATTTCTAACATATACTAGTAAACACCCAAATTGTTTTAATTATGAAAACTTCATCGAGTACGCATTATTGAAATATATTTTAAAATAAGTATTTTTGGGCAATCTCACTCACGATGATGTTTCTCTTCTTCAGATTTCTCTCGAGATAACGTATTGACAAGCTTATATGAAAAGTCAGATTATAAGCTAAATATGATTCAATATTTCATTGAAATCAAAGTTGTTATTTTGGAGTTATAACTAAATAAAAATACAAGCTAAAAATATTTTTCCAATTTTTTTTTTTAAAGACAATAAAGAAACATTCTGTACCTGATTGCATGTAGGATATAAAATAGTTGGATAGTTATCAAACTAAACTGTAAGTGTTATTGTATTTAATATTTTATTAACAAAATACATATAACAAAATCGGTCAACCGTGTATCGAAACACGCGCAAACAACCAAAAATATCTCCTGAATTCTTGACGTAAGTTAATTTTAAATTTAATTTGAAAGTTCTAATTAATTGCTAATATCTAGAATTTCTTCAGTTTGTTCAAAAGCATGAAAAACTAAAACTGGACCACAGAAACAGCAAGACATAGAAAAAGATATATTCGTAAAAAAGGGAATCACCTGTAATATTTTTAAAAGGTATGATTTCGATATATAAGATAAAAGTAATAAGGTGCCAATTTTCCTAGTGCAAAAGCAATAAGGTACCAATTTTTTTGGTACAGTAGCTATATTTATCCTTAAACCAAACGGATTATTGGTGAAAACACTAATATACCTCGCTATAATATCAGAAAATTAGAAAGTAAAGAAAATAAAGTCAGCCGACTAACGATTACGATATAAATGACCACTGATTTCGCATCTTAGCCGAATAAACTAAATTAATTTTAAGTATGTAAACGGTGAAAAACAATATACCAAACATTAAAAAATTACTGAAAAAGTGTAAAAAACCGAATAAGCTAAATTAATTTTAAGTATTTAAACGGTGAATAACAATATACTAGGCTTTAAAACAATTATTGTATAAATAACAAAATAATAAATCTAAATACGCCAGTACGTCTGGAACATATTACGTGAAACGCGTAATGACCCGTACTTTTCGCGTACGTCAGACGATAAAATGTCACCGCAGATGTCATAAATTGGCAAACGTCCAAGTTGGTACGATATGCCGTGGTGTAGTAGGTCAGCAATTTGCTGTGAATATTTTAATATTGAAAATATAAAGGCATCAGAAACTTTAGGGAATCCTAGAAATAGATACTCGTAAATAATATACGAACACAGTCTGCGCTTCAATGACACTGTGTTTCGTGCAATTACGACTAAAACTGTCACGAGTAATGGTTATCAGGAAAACGAAAGTCTCATTAATAATAGCCATGGTTACACACCGCACATGGTTACAGGAAAACGGGTCATCTTAAACAATGCTCTGCAAAGTCCAATATAAACGCGGCAAATAGCACTCATGTACAATATATTTGTGCATCAAATTATTACTGAAAATTACTGCGTATAATTAAAACACCAGCTTCCAAAATAAATGTATACCTACTTCAGACCTGCCAATATGATCTCCTACAAATTTACTCAATAAGCGTAGTATTTATAAGTTTAATTATTAGAGGTAATAGATTCCCCCGCAAAAAAAATTAACCATTAACATAAGACATGTTCAACCAGCATCCTGCGCTCGCACCCATCGCGGTTTCAATCCACTCGGGACGATAGAGACATATTCTCAATTGTCTGCAGCCAACAATATAAGTTCGCATTGTTTCATATCTATAATAACGCTTAGCACTAGTGATGTGAATATTTTAAAAACACCGATGTACGTTTTGAGTTTTAGCGTAAAATGATAGCTGAAGCTGCGAAAATTAAAAATGTTAAAACTAATAAATCTGATTGTTCAGCAGCAAAAATAAAGAGTTACAAATGATTCATGACAAACATAAGTTAACGATTAGATCCAGAATTCCAACTAACTTGGTCAGATTGTTATTTATGATAACGTTAAAATAAATAAGAAAAACAGCTCCGTATAACAAACAAAAAAAACAATACCGCATATTTCTCTTTTTTCATTGCCTCATCTAAGAATACTGCTGCGTTCTTATGAATTGCATTTTTAAAAAATTGTTTTATTTATCTCTCAAGCGCTGTGTACTGTTTAAATGTGTTTTTTCTTACCCAATTTAAATAACCTAATCTCAACATACAATTATAATAGTTTATTTACTATATAATCTATGTATCTTAGCGTAAATTTGAGACTAAATATCTTAAACAACTTACTTAACAACAACTGTTTAAGCATGTGGAATGTTATATTTGTATTTGATCTCTTTTGTATTTTAATCCCGTTGTGCTGGTTACTGTCAAAATGGGAGATAGAATTAAGGTGGTAGCTAAAAGTCGATAAACAATTTAAGTCAACCGAAGTATAAAACAAAATAAACTTGTCGACTAATCTATTATCTTATTTAATAATCCATATATCGATATTCACGCGAACGCCTCTAGCGAATGCACCAAGAACAGCGCGCGGTCGCGAATGTATGTCGAGTTGAAAGCACTTCCGCACCGGACAGTGACATTACTCAATTAGATCTGATTCAAGCTTTGTGTACTCCAGGAGCGTTGCTAACTAAACTATTGAGAGCTTTTAGGTCACCGTTCTATAGCCCCTGATACACAAGCGGATTTTACGTACAGAAATCGATTCAGAAATAGTGTGATATTTACTATTAATAATATTTTCCAACTATACAACAATTTATTTTACTAAGATCCAATCAGTTGTAGTACATTTGCCTAGAAAAGATTTCATGAATAAAAAGGGCCAGCATGAAGTACCTTTGCGAATAAAAATATTTCTTGCTCCGTATTTCAGATATTTGTAGGCATTTTGATAAAATTATTTTTTTAAAGTACAAAGGTCAAATTTATTTTATTGGATATTGGGAAAAACCTGAACAAGCGACTCTTTAGACATTTGTCCAGGTTTTTCCCAACACCCAATAAAATAAAGGTAAAAACGGATATTGGTTTCGAATAAAGGTTTAATTTGATATAAATTCAGAACCAATGTAATAAATTGTTTTTCATTATGAATCCTAACATTGTTTTTACTTGGGTATTTGACTAAATTTTTTTATTTCATTACTCATAATTTCAAGGTACAAGCTGATGAAGAGTGAAATTTTTTTTTTAATAATCTTAAAAATTGACCGAGTTATAAAAGTTTAAATTTAACTTTTAGACAAGGATGGCAATACTGTGTTGTGAGGTCATTTTTAATATTGCACATTATATTTTACAAGAGGAAAAGAGACAGAGATATACCCAATCCTATCCGTATTTTCAAATTTAGAAGCCTGTAACTGGCTTATTTTTCAATCAATTTTTGAATTTTTTTCAAGACTGGTTTTTAATTAACTTATATTTCATAATATTGTACGAAAAATATCAAAATTTAGAATGAGTCAACTACCGTATTGTGTGCGACACAAATTTCATAATTAATAATCCGAAAGACCCGACGACAGACAAAGAGACATAGCGACACGCAATGTTCTATTTGCCAATAAGGTATTTGATTAAAAATAATAATTAAAACGAAAAAATAATGTCTCCATTTAGACATAAAACCACAGTAGCATTAAAAGTGTTAATCCGACCCGGCAGTTGAGTGATATTTTGAACTTTTGGCGTGCTCAATTCGCTAGGCTCCATTCGTTCATTTAGCTAATGGCTCAGCTAGTATTGTCTGATCCAATTTGGAAAACATCGTGATCCCAATCGTTTAAAGAAAATATTCCTTTTATCATAGACGATACAATCATATT
Source organism: Druceiella hillmani (assembly GCA_039881145.1). Classification (NCBI taxonomy): domain Eukaryota; kingdom Metazoa; phylum Arthropoda; class Insecta; order Lepidoptera; family Hepialidae; genus Druceiella; species Druceiella hillmani. The sequence goes on along the minus strand of JAYKKI010000003.1, from coordinate 35,703,591 downwards.
CATATAAATTACAATCATATAAGATACCCTATAGTACTTGAATACTAATCAATACTTAATCATTAGTCAACAAAGTTTTTAGACAACAGTAATATTATTTTAACATCCATAGACATATTCAGTTATATAATTTGAATACTAAAATAAACTCAGAAAACATTAACAATTTTTTTTTATTTCTTTCCATCTATATCTCAGTCATATCATTTAGGAAAAGTTGTGCTATTATAGTATCTTTAGTCTTCTTGCTACTAATTTTTATTTTTATACGTAAATAGACGGCAATGGCTTTCGTGCTCTCGACTTGCCATATATTGCTTATTTTTAATGTCCGCTAAACTTTTAACTATCAGTAGCGTCGAAAAAATCAGAAATCTAACTCTTGACTATAGACTTAATATACAACGAATGTTGACACACACGAATGCACGCGCGCACTCACATTATTTTCAATAGTGTGCACATACGCACGCATGCACGCTATATAATAGCCATAAAGATTAGTAATTGTGTATTTCAACTTATATTCAGATAAATATTTTGAACTTTTTGCGGATGACACCTCTTATTTTATATCCCAGATAATAAATTAACTTATTTAAAGCGACTATGAATGACTAACAAACTCATGAGTGATTTGATTGGACTAAGTACATCATTTATAAAGTTCTTTAACAGATAAAATGTGTATTCCCAGGAGAGTTATATCATAGTTGGTCTTACGGTACCAAAGACACACATTCGTAGAGATTTGCATTGTTTAAAATACGCACGCACGTACACATACACGAACGCACACAATGTGCTAGCAATATCAGCGCTCGCTAATGCATAAATGCAATATTTCATTTAAGTTTGTGCATAGGCGGTTATTTCATTGCACATAACATTTACTGATGTCATCTATGTTGGTTGAAAGGAAAAGTTCAGAAGAATTTATCTCAATTAAGCAGCTGTACCGTTCATTAAAGCCTGTGTACAGAAGAGGGTTAACAATTATACTAAGTAAACTCTTCTTACTAAACAAAAATAAAGACTAAGTGAGTTAATTATTCTAACATTAATGATCTTGATGCCTTAACTCCCGAATTAAACCTAATTAAACCTACACGCAATGCTATGTTGAAGCATATGAACTTGACTGACGACTGTACCGTGACTGTAAAACGTGCATTTAACCTAATTTATAACGCCTGCCCTCATTCACATCTTTAAACTACTGTATATTAAGTCTTCGGAAGCAACTGGAAGCTCACGCGTTTCATACATTATTTGTCACATAAACGTAAAACGCACAAAATATTAAATCACAAACTTAATAAGAAGTTAACGTTTGAATATAATTGGCGTTAATTTTGTAGAAATTCATTATTTACAATTAAATGAAACTACGTGATGTAGTATTATTATTATTACTTTCTTTAAGTTCTTTACCACGACCTAGGTTTCGTTGTATTACAACATCTTCAGGTGGGCTATTAGCAAAGATTAACTCTTAGGAACATCCCACAGCATTTATATGTTTCAAAAACAATAGCGGAAGCCCTATTCTTCTTGATTTTTACAATCAACGTAATATATTATTTTGAAAACATGTAACAACACATGGGGTAGTGTAATTCTTATCAAAAATATTTAATTTGACTAAAATGCAAGAATACGGCAAAAGCGCCAAAACAGTCGTAGACAACATAGTGAAGAATACTGTAGATATATATTGTGGGTGTACCTTTAATAAAATTGTAACAGAGTAAATCCTGTACATGGAAAATATTTTAAAAAGGGTGTTTGATTTAGCATAAAAAATGATAAAAGAAACCAGAAAACCCGTTTTTAGAATGTTTGTATGTATATTAATTTGTCGTCAATCACGCGACATCTACAGGACGGATTTTGATGAAATTTGCTATGGTAGTAATTTATATCCGAGAGCAACATATGAGAGAGAAAAAATCTAATAACTTTTCTTATGCGAGTAACCGTGGGGCACAGCTAGTTTTCATATAATCGCCATTAAATGCCACACTGCACTTATTCATACAGCAACCTATCACTTTCTTGAGGCTTATGTGTGGACGGTGACCTCCTGTCTACCGCCATCACACTCTGTGGTTAATTGTGAAATACTAAAATTATGGAGTAGTTAAAAACTTCTTTTAACTTTCCAAAACAATTCGAAAATATAAAGAGAATTGCATTACTTGGCTGACTAAGTGCAAACAGTGCAACGACAACGGCAGACAGCATGATGCAACAGAGCAATAGATGCAGTGCGAGATGAGAGGTCGTCGAGTACACCATCCATAAATACGCGCGACCTATAAAACCGCACGCCTACGACGCACGCATTAAGCTACTAGATGTGGAGGCACAGCACGTTGCTTCAACCGAACCGCTGTTTATTTACTAATAGCTGCATCGTTCTAGCTGTTTGTCGACTGAAATCACCGAGTACTTGCCAAGCAAGATAAGCATCAACAATTATGTATGTAATGAATACCAGTCGGCATCTTTGTTCTTATTCAGAGTGGGAATGAGATTAAATTTCTCTTATCTTCAGAAAGTCAGGTAAACTCAAAGTGGGCAATTAAGAAATAATGCAATACGTCACTAGTTAAGTAAGCAAATAAACATGACTGAAAAGCGTAAGAATGTAGAACACCTAGAGGCAATCAATGAGATATACCTAGGGCATTTAGGAAAGGCCTTTATTCGCCAGCACTATTAAAGGTTTGCATTTTTAGATTTATTTAGAGAATTAAATGGATAATTCACTAATCTCACGGGCCAGCGATATCAAATACTTCATTAGTTTAAATCAAATGAAATGCGATATTGGAAATCTAGGACATTTAAGTTAGGAAAGGCCTTATTCAACAGCAGTATATACTACTATTGTATTTCCACGTTTATTTTTTTTTATTTGAACACTACTTTTATTCCTAAAATATTAATAAAACCCAGAAACATACATTATCTGCTGAGACAACATCAAGGAGAGGAAGTTGATAATAGAAAATTGTCTCATTTATGCCGCACGTCTCAGCTATTGTCACCAATTGGTGCATACATTCAAAAGCTCTAAAAGTACTTGAGCAAGCTTTATACATCTGTAAGCTTTCGACAATCGCACTTGGACTTTTCGCATAATTCGTAGGCGTCTACGTAAAACAGGAAGCCTATTCTAGCCGCACTCGACAATGAGCAAGCTGCTACCGGCGGGACCTTCAATAATCGCGAGCAACGTAACTCGTCTAGAATGCACAAAGCCGTGCGTATTACATTTCAAGTAGAACGGCGTATATCTCAGTGTATAATATGGCTGCGAACGGGCAAGGTGAACACCTGAAATCTGCACATTCGTTTGCCATTTAGAGCGCGTCACTTATGATGGAGGCCCATGAGGGCTATCGGTTCGCCTGTGTTTCCGAGAGCTGATTAATGCATGGAATGTAATTAATGCTACAATGTTATTAACGCCAAACAACTTTTTAAACGAAAAATAGTCGTTTTCAATAGAACTTAATATATAGACAATATGAATGAACGAAATTAACTTTAGCAAGTCAGTAAAAAACTTAACGAATTTCAGTTGTTCTTCAGTCAAAATCCCTATTTTAATTTTACTTAACGAAACTTATACTGTTTATATGAACATAAATATGTTATTTATTTAATATGAATTGTTTATAAAATTTCTCAACGAATAGTCACACTAGTCTAATACTTCGTGCCTCTTAACATTTGTGGTACACTTAACAATTTTTGTCCAACAAGGAAATAAACAAACACACGCCAAACTAACAAGCTTCTTCTTATTTTAACTAAATCATAGATAAGAAGCATAGATAGAACTTAAAACATGGATATGAAACAAAAGAACATTATTTACTTTAAAGTAATGCTATAATGAAGTCTAGAACATTTCTGACATATGTTGTTTGTGTGCCTGGAGTAGAGGAAACTATCCACACTTCTACCCGTATGCAGCCTTCACGCGATGTCATGATACCGCATGATCTAAACTTCTTTTCCCATTTTTTTACACAACTGTAGCTAACGTAGGCACATTAGTTTCAAATTTCAAAAAGGACAAGAAAAAATAGCTATTTAGATTATTAATTGTGTATTTTAACTCACTTTAAAGAGATTTAAAGTCTTAAACATATTTCAGGTAAACATTTTAAAATTCCTGTTATTTTATACCCCAGATAATAAGTTAACTTTTTTAATGTGACTGTGAATGACTAACAAACTCATGAGTTATTTGATTGGACTAAACACATAAATTATAAATTTCTTTAATATAACGGAGGAAATGTGTGTGCACAATAATATCATAATCGGACTTGCGTTACGTATTCGTAAAGATATGCATTATTTAAAATATGACAATACACCAGATAACTAAAATATCCCTAACCGTCCGTTTTTGCAAAGCATTGTGACTCGTTAATTTCACTACAACAGATACATTTCACAAATCTAGATCAACTTACGATTATGAACGTCATAAAATTATACAATTGTTACGAGCACAGTACATTCCAATTCAGATAATTTAAATCCATTCTGCCGTTATTAACACAATTAAAAGCGTAGCAAAATATAATGACCGATTAAATCTGAGTCTTGGCTTTTTTGCGAGCCAACTTAATTATTCTGCACTTTATGCAAGTCTGATAATTTACAATCCTAAGACGGAAAGGGAAATTTAGAAATACTCGATTTTGCCCGGAACTCCAATCGATTTCTCAATCGAATTGTTGCTAAGTTTCTAAATAAATTTCTTCATTGTACGATCCGTTTCCATTGTATCCATTGTACGATTTTCACGATCCGTTTAGATTGTGAAAATTTTCTTAAGAGTGATGAATATATTTTAAATAAAGCAACGGTTTTCAATTTAATATGCAGGTGTTTTATTGATTTGGTTTCTAGATATTCTAGGAATAGTTCCCTTTATCGGACCATTCTTATACATTACAGTAAAGATACGAAAAAGATACCTAAACAAATTTAAATAAAAATGAACTTCTGCGTTCAAATGTACTATTGAATTATTAAAAATTCCGCAATGTTGGATAGAACCAGCATTGCTTCAATAGCAAAAGTCAGTTCTATTTTGGGTTTTATTTAAAGTTCCGTAGTGAAACATGCGTTGGATGCAGGCGGAACGGGATTTTTGTGGGAATTTATGGAAGAGATCTATGTTCATCACTGGATGGCCAATGATGAGAGAGACACTAGGAACCTTTATAATTCCGTCATGTCTGTCCATCCGTCCGTTTACAGCCTCATAGTTCTTCTTATCAATTTAGATGCAATTGCTTGAAATTTGGATTTCAATTAATATATAACAAAATACTAAGGAAAAAATGTATCTGTCCATATATGCAACATTTTTATGCGCACTCCATCGACTAAGGTATCGTTAACGAGGTCTTTTAAAATGAATCTCGAGTTTCAAGTTTGCCATAGATTAAGATTTAAAATGACGTGAAATGTATCTAGATTCTATATACTAGCATTTACTAGAACTTTCCAGTAAAATTATTTCGCTTCAACAATTGTTAGATATATACACAACTAATCTTATTTTACGCACGTTCGGAGACGCACTCGGTCAATTTTTTTCTATTTGCGCGAGATTCTCAAACTTTTTACGTCTCGATCGAATGATTTGATACTATCATTAGGTATGATACTTAATAAAAATACCAATTCTTATCTGTAAATTTAATTAGAAAAAACCTGTTATTAAAGTGAGTTTGAGTGCGCGCACTTCACTGATTAAGTTGTCTCTTCATACCACCTCCCGTGAAGGTGGTACGAATATCTATAATAAAGGGAAATCTATAATAAAGGATCTATAATAAATATCTATAATAAAGGGAAATCTATAATAAAGGATCTATAATAAATATCTATAATAAAGGGAATTCTATAATAAAGGATCTATAATAAAGGATCTATAATAAATATCTATAATAAAGAGAATTCTATAATAAAGGATCTATAATAAATATCTATAATAAAGAGAATTCTATAATAAAGGATCTATAATAAATATCTACAATAAAGGGAATTCTATAATAAAGGATCTATAATAAAGGATCTATAATAAATATCTATAATAAAGAGAATTCTATAATAAAGGATCTATAATAAATATCTATAATAAAGAGAATTCTATAATAAAGGATCTATAATAAATATCTATAATAAAGGGAAATCTATAATAAAGGATCTATAATAAATATCTATAATAAAGGGAATTCTATAATAAAGGATCTATAATAAATATCTATAATAAAGAGAATTCTATAATAAAGGATCTATAATAAATATCTATAATAAAGGGAATTCTATAATAAAGGATCTATAATAAATATCTATAATAAAGAGAATTCTATAATAAAGGATCTATAATAAATATCTATAATAAAGAGAATTCTATAATAAAGGATCTATAATAAATATCTACAATAAAGGAAATTCTGTAATAAAGGATCTATAATAAATATCTATAATAAAGGGAATTCTATAATAAAGGATCTATAATAAATATCTATAATAAAGGGAATTCTATAATAAAGGATCTATAATAAATATCTATAATAAAGGTTTTCTGAGAGATCAATAATATTTAAATATGTTTTGCTTTAAAAATGGATATAAGTATGACTTTAGTCCAAAGGTAACTTGTCCGTAACAAGTTCAACTTCTCTTGTTGTTCCGATGAATTTTCCAATCAAACGAAAGAAATTAACGAAATAAATAAATAATAAGGAAGAATATTAAGAAATTGTCATTTGTTGGCTTTGAATTTAAGAATTACAAATCCTATAAAATATATATGACCTTTAACCTTCTTATTACTTAATTTAAATTATATACGCTTTAATCCAGTGCGTCTGAATACAAATTATCTCTACAAACATTTCGTAATATTAGGAACAACGTAATCCTTTGTATCATGCTTGGCGAACCATTAGATAAATTTACTACAGACACCAACATTGTCAATCCGACAAATCCACTTCAGAAAACTTCAATCGATGTGAACCTACCACATTACAAAAAGAGCGCCGATGGTACGTACATCAGGCAAGTCCATTATCTATATCCGCAGTGATTGCGCCATTCGGCACTCACAGATACGGGGAATGGAGCCGATAGCACATTCGATCAAACGGCCCGGAAACGTTGAACGCATTCAGCGGACGCATAGTCCACATTGTGCTCATTCGCCAACGACTCTAACCCGAGCACCGAGACTCCCGTGACTCATTTTACCGCACTACTTAATAAGTGTCCATGAAATAAGCTGGCGAGCATGTGTGCCATTTAAGGAGCAGCTGCGCATGTTTATGTTTCAATTTGACAGCGGTGTGAAGTGGATGGTTTCTATGAAGTGGGTGCTTCATTAACAACATTGGATTATCCTTGCGTGTACTGTACGCGAACGACTAACTGTCTGAAACCATGAACGTTGTAGTACAGTCAAATAAAGATTAAACCTAGGGGTGTAAGGAACAAACTTTAAATTATGCGTTAACCTTTGTTTTGAAGTCTTTAAAGGGTTAACATGTTGAAATATAAAATTATCTACATTCTCCACGTTCGTAGAACTAAATTTGTAGTGAAATATATGCTCCACAACAACAGATAGGCAGATATTTGAAGAAAAAAAAGAATTCCATGATTTAATATCTTGACTAGCGGACACGATATCTTATGAAAGTTTTCAGCCTATTTTTAGAATTTCAAAGAAAAGTCAACGTAAAATTTCAGTTTTTGTTCCTTACACCCCTAATCCTTTCCTTACCTCATCTTAAGAACAATGCAAATTTTTCTCCTTTTTAGTTTTCCTAGGTTTAACTTTTATTTCATCTTATTTGACTGTACTATTAAGACTACGAATATTTTGATTCGTGTGTTCAGTTGTTTTCAAAACCACTGTACTAATTTTTTTGAAATCTTAACAAACAAAAGCCTGGGAACGTAACAGCAATCCAAAAATAAACAGAACAAGGATTGAAAACAATTTATTTTCTTCTTGCATAATTGAGATTGAATCGTCGCTTCATTAATTAAATAATTTTTTTCTAATCTTTTTTCTTTTTTGGCACCAAAGTCAGTACAAAAAATCTCGTATGCCCATGAATAGAAAAATGTTAAAAGCCATAGTCTGGAACTTCGCCATGAACCGACATGATTTTTTTTCTTTAAAACTTAGACCCCGAAACATTTTTTATTCTATATTTATTTAATGTTTTACTGGCGAATTCGGAAATGTATACAAAATTGCGCATGATGTCTGTCGGCACCATTGGCATTGAATGTTTTAAGCGCTATGCGAAGTGAGAACTAGCTGTATTTAAAATCGAAAGCACCCGCTAGGACCTTGCTGATAAACGTGCTGAGTACAGGAAGCTTATTGCATAAGACCTTGTGACAATACTTGCACAAATTTATAAAAATGCAACACTAATCATCTTCCGTTTCGAAATACGCAGATTGCTTGCCGAGTTTGCGGATAATAATGACGATCCCGAACAAAAATCGTTGAAACACCCATAAGAAAGTAATAAGTATAGCACGATATATCGAATAATGTAATAAGTATAGCACAGGATATCGAATAATGTAATAAATATAGCACGGTATATCGAATAATGTAATAAATATAGGACAGTATATCGAATAATGTAATACGTATAGCACAGTATATCTAATAATGTAATAAGTATAGCACGGTATATGGAATAATGTAATATGTATATCACAGTATATCGAATGATGTAATAAGTATAGCACGGTATATCGAATAATGTAATAAATATAGCACAGTATATCGAATAATTTTATCGAATAATGTAATGAGTATAGCACAGAATATCGAATAATGTAATAAGTATAGCACTGTAAATCGAATAATGTAATAAGTATGGCACGGTATATCGAATAGTATCGCTCATAGGATGCAATATACATTCATTCCTTAGAATTATTAAAAAAAAATTAACAGTCTACAATAAGTTTTCAAAGGCCGTCGGTCATTAATTCGAAAAGAAAGTCAATTTAGAAACCAAATAGAATGTGAGGAAAATTAATTAGAAGAAAAAATCCATAAAACTTTTCCATAATTCCTTCACAAAACTACACCTTCATTTCAATGGATATTCTTTTGATAAGGCACGATTGAAAGTTACAAATTAGTTATCATCAGCGAATGATTGATGTTCCGTCCTACATCGCATAGAAAACTTTCCACAATCGAACCAAAGTGCTACCTCGCCCATCGTCAATAACCGCTAACAAGATAATGTCGTTCGCAAACAGATCCATATCCGAGATGTCGTTTCGTGAATTTTATAAAGTTTCAGTTTTTAGAAGTAGTTTGAAGTAACGTCATGCTAATCGCATCTTATCCTATTGAAATATCGTCTTTCAAATAAATATATCATAATATGTCTCAACGGAAACCTGTAAAATACATCAATCAGTTACTTTACGCCATTTCTCGCCGAAACTTATAAAGTAAAAAAACAGTAAAAGAAAATGTAATAAGTTTAAAGAAAAAAAGGAAAAACTTTAAACTAAACAATTTTTTTCAGTAAAATAACTTTTTCAGCGTCTGAGAAAAAACGTTTTATAAGGTATGGGTAAGACAATACCGATTTCAATGAAAGAGGTCTAAATATACCTGGTGATATTTAAATTTAAACTAACCACTTTTTTTTACTTTTTTCAGTAAAATAACTTTTTCAGGTTCTGGGACAAAACGTTTTTATAAGGTATGGGTAAGGCAATACCAGCTTCAGTGAAAGAGTTCTTAGTATGCCATTTTTAAGTTAACATAAATGTCTACAAAAAAATTTAACGGTATATGTGTGTTGCTAATTATTAAAGATAATTTGTTGTAATCCGTTTCCTTTTGTAAAATCGCATTGTAGCTATAATTTTGAGTTATACAAACTAAGCAATTATATATAGATAAATCAAAACAATATTTCAAAGAATTGTAAGCGGAAATTAAATATACAAAAAAAATCCAGGATATAATTATTAGAGGTTTTTTATAAATAATATTTTGTTAAGAGACTGGGCGTAATTGTACTCAACTAAAGCATGTCATCAATAAGTAAATTGTTTCGGATATAGCTAATTAGCCGTATATAATAATTATATAAAAACCGGCCAAGTGCGGGTCGGACTGGTGTACGAATGGTTCCGTAGCACCAAACAATATTAAACTTATAAGTTTGTATTTCTCAAAGCACTGAAAAATAAAGTCATCGCTGCGGTCGATAGCGAAAACATACCATATCTCAAAAACTACACAACATATCTTATTCAAACCAATTTTCGTTGAAAGTTTATTTTATGTTCAACTATATTAATTTTTTTCAGAACATTACACACGTTAATTGACAATTGAGATGGGGGTGACAAACTTTTTAGAAGCGCATACCTCATCAACTATTGATTAAATAAAAAAAATTTCCCCCAGGGGAGTGCCCCACTCCTAATATAATTTTTTTTATAATTCCACTGTTTAATTGTACAGCGGTCATTGTTCATAGAAAACATCTACCATCCAAATTTCATCTATATAATACCCATAGTCTCTGAGTAAAATGGCTGTGACATATGGACAGACAGATAGACGAATAGGAAGAAATTATAATGTTTCCGTTTGCCATTTGGCTACGGAACCTTACACAGTAAAAAAAATAGAATCACCTTTTTCGCTCGGGTAAAGCCGAGACACACAGCTGGTGGTGTATCTATCTGTTCTATTCAGTCAATCGCGTAGATGTAATTTCTCTACAACGCGTGATGAAGAGAGCAACCGAGGAGGCTTCCATTATTATAGCAATTTAATTTACATAAAATTAAGACTAGGTCACGTTCAATGATTATATTCTAGCCAAATGTGAAAAAAAATTAATTTCCATGATATATTTTATGGAAAACATATTTGTATGAAACATTATTACAAACTGACAAAAATATTTCAATTTCACGATACTTCCCTAATTAATATACAATCGGAATTCTTTATGTAGTTTGCTATAAATTTATTAAAATCAAACTTTATTTTACTCTCAGGTTTTTAGGCTGCAACGAAACGCGTGTTGTAAAAAAATACGCGCCGCGCTGTCGCCGTCATTGGAGCACGTGTTGCGGACAGCATGGCAGCGCCCCGCGGCCATTAGCTACTCGATGACATCATCGCGCGATGCTGGACAAAATATGGCTAAAACTAACTATGCAATGCGTCAACATGCGCGATTAGTTAATTTTTCTATTTTTTTATTTCAATTTTAACTTTACGTTCGAGATGCACTGCCCACGTACAGGATGTTTGGCGTGCTCATAGCTTCAATCAACAGGTCAGTCAACTGTGCCTAGTCGAATTGAGAAAAGGCGTCTATATTTAATAAATTGGACTCTTGTCAGAGAAATTGTTAGAGGAAAATGCTGCGTATACTTTCGACTGCCAACAAATAGTCTATTAACTCCAAATTAAGACAAAATTATCGACTGTCCGTTACCAACAAGTTCTCGGTTACTTTGACCATATAGTTCGTAGACATCCAGACAAACTAAACTTATTATTCTAGGGAAAATAGAGGGCAAAAGACATCAGGTCATTATCCTAGCTACTGGTCTGATCTGGTCCCAGCCGCCCTGAGACATGCCGAAGAGAGGATAACGTGGAAACACCCGGTCAGCTACTCTAGCAAGAGACTTCAAGATGACCTTTAGTAACGAAGATGTAACGAAGAAGAGTGCTAAACATAAAAATAGTTTACTGTATTTACTGGCTCTTCGAAAATGTCTACTGAAAAGCAATTATGATTGTGTGCTTAGCTCAATTAGAAATGTCCAAATAATATATAAACGTACCTAACGCTAAAAATGAAATTAACGAATGTAAAAAGAAACGCAACAACCAACACGTGGAGTAATAGTGGGGGACATGCGCACAAAGTAAAGAACTAATCTGAGCTGCTAGACCTAAACGCGCTCAGTTTTGCCTGACCTAGCATCTCATACTGTTAAGTTTCGTGTGTCGATTATGTGTGTCCACACTAAACTGGCCATATAACTTAAGTCAACATGCGGTTTGCTTTTTTAAAACATTTTTTTTAGTAATGCAACGATTTGAATATGGAATAAAGATCACTAAACGCACGAAATATAGAACCTAGTATAAATATTAAAGATATCTTGTTAAATATATAGCCTAAGAGTTCCTGCTCGCACTCAATTTGATCGGGTTAATGACCTTCCAATCGAATGGAGTGAATAACCGCAATGGTTAAATGAATGTAAGGTATCATACCTTACATACCATTTTCATCTCAATATTATATTTGTTAAAACCGTAATTATAAACTCATTATGTACGAAGGGTTTCACCCTTCGTACATAATGAATACCTAAATAAATATATACGGTAATCATTTAATATTTTCAGCTGTGTTTCTCAACTTCACCATTTCATTCGAAAAAGTACATAAATTCTAGACTATATAATATTTCTGGGATATAATACACGACACATAACTATTCACTTCCTCGGAGCTAGATTACGCACGTACCCCATATCACTACACCGTTTAAAATAAAACATTTCTATTTTCCACGTTGGGAAATATACAAGAAACCAATGTGCGATAAAAATGATGTATATACTATATTCCTATGTATAACAATTTAAAAAATATGTAATACTATTTAAGACCCTTCCCTATGTATAATCACATAATAATACAAACTCATTAGAACGTCGTTACTGACTCGAAGAATTACGTAATCCTCAGCTAACAAAGAGAAAACGTAACTATCCATATAGAGGATTTCTGCTATTTACGTCCATTAACGTACATCCTACGGCCCACAGCGCGTTCAGCGATGTGTAGGACCGGTATACCATTGCCCAAGGAAAATTTAATAAGTGTGCCAGAATACGTGAAAAATTACGTTCAAATTTTAAATTCTTAATGAATATAGCTATATAGCGCTTATCACAATTTCCTTAGATAGATTATTAAAAAAAATTAAAATAGCCATTAAAGGATTTGTTACATTTATGTTTCGTATTCGTATGCACATTTTGCTACAAGTTAGTTTTCGTGACAAATAATTAAAGTTGGAAACTTTATGAATTAATATTAACTCCTGTTGTGTACAATTTTTGTGTTCGAATAGTTTACAACACCAAATGAAATTATAATAGGCACCTGAACACTTATTTGTACTTCAAAATTAGTCAATTTATCAAAATAATAGTATATCTATTGAATAGTTTAAATTTAAAAAAAAACTACCTTTTTTCTTATTAAAGTTGGAAACGTTAGGAATAAATATTTACTCCTGTTGTATAAAATTTTTTGTGTTCGAATAGTTTACAAAACCAAATGAAATTATAACAGGCACCTGAGCACTTATTCGTAGTTCAAAATTAGTCAATTTATCAAACAGATTCATTCCGAAATTTAATTCCAGTACTTCGAGTTTAGACTCCAGAACTTCACCGCCACTTTAAAAACGTACTTTTTCGATTTTTCCATTTTTTTTTGATAGAGAAGTAATTAGATAAAAGTCTAGTAATATTTCCAGGTTTCTATAACGTCGATATTTTGAAAATGCCACGCTCAAGTTTTTAGTTTAACTAGAAGGGCTATGATTAAATAATCGCGCAAAACGTTCCCATATACGTATCTATCTTTAAAATAACAGTGGAATCAGCAGCCATGAAACGAATCTAAAATATTACATACAAGGGATAAAAAATATACTTCAGACATTGGAAATTAAGTCCTTAGAAAAAAATATCTACAGTATTTAAGGAACACATTAAGAAATACACAAAAACTATGGAAACGAAAAGTTTTAGAGATGGAATTTGAGAAATAAATAACGAGGTGGTTTGGACAATTAGAATTAAAGGACAGCGAGCAAGAGACCAAAAATATAAATAGTCAGAAAAAGAAGGGACATGGTCGGGTCACATACAAAACTTATTAACAAGTGACCACGACAACAAATTATATATCAGTGAACGAAGCAATATATCAATGAAAGAATCTAAGGAAAATCGTGCAATGTGACATCAGCAGTCTAACCTGCGTCGGTAGAATCAAGCGACGTCATGAGAGAATGCCAATACGTCGCAAGGCTGATTCATCAGTTTTCGAATGAAATATAAAGGAACACATAAAGAACAAGTTTGTACACGTACTGAGCATACATATATATACGTGATAAATTATCCTGTGCAATAAAAAATAAAACTAAACAAATTGCAAAAATGTGTTAATATTAGAAAGATTGGCAGAGTTTTTTATTAAGCATGTAATTTATGTCAAATTTATTTACGAAACGGCGAGATCACAAACGTAGTTTAAACCAAACAATGACACAACAAAAGTCATTATTCGACGAACACCACATTTCACTCTCCCCACACCAAGAACGAGGAACCCCCACGTTACACCCGGATATAAAACGAAGGGCCATACCCGCATAATAATATATATGACGCGTTCGATTAGACAAGCGCAAATAGCTGCCCACACAAGAGCGAATCAAGTGAGCGGATCCGATCCGTCAATATATATAAACATATATATACATACACACACACACACGCACGCACGCACACACACACACATATATATATTATATATATATATATATATATATATATATATATATATATATATATATATATATGTGCGTGCGTGCGCGCGCGTGTGTGTGTGTGTGTGTAAATTCAGAGAAAATTATGAACAACTAGAATTTAATCGTTGTGTATCATTACGATTACCAAAGATACGATAGAATCCAGTGACATTCCAATAAAATTATCAGTCTTATTATTACTTTCTCTTCTGAGACAAATTAGACAATTTTCCAAAATATTTTACCAGATTTGAGTTGCATTTATTTTTAAATATATCATCACCGGTAAATTCAATTTATAATTAAAAAAAATTATATGCTGAAGGTTCACCCGCGGATAGAAAAAACTAAACACTGTCATTTCGTAACAAACATTATTGGATCTTATTTTAACCAATTCCAGTTTTAACTTTAGCTGACTTTTTAACATTTTGGCGCCCATAGGTCTCGCTTAGATATCACCGCCTGTCGCTAGCATTTCCCGAGGAATTGTAAAATATTTCAGTCCGCCATGAAAATTTAGATAACTTTTACATATTGTACCCCCCATTTTCCTGCAAGTTGGAGGATATATTATATGTAAGATTTTTTCTTATTACGTGATGTCACCGGTATCTGTACGATAGCATTGCACGGAGCACCAACATGATGTCATGGACATTTGTTCGATAGTTATACGTCATACCAATGTGATTTCATCGGGCGACATAATGTTATGATCTCTTTTTTGGGACCTTCAAATAAACATTCTTCACTCGAAAAGTGAAAGAATTTTTCTTGTATGTTTTTTCAAGTTTATGCTTGTGAACAATATGTCAGTTACAGTCTATTATCAACATGTGAAACGTTCTTAGAGTTTCTAGAGTGCCATACCTCAAAAGAAAAAAAACGGAATCTTTGTAAGATTACTCACATGTCTGTCCATCTGTCACAGCCGTCTTTCTCAGAAACCGCTTGACGTAGAAACTTTAAATTTAGCACGTTAATAAGGTATATTAAACCGCATATATTTTAATCAATAACGCTAAAAAATACTCTTATGGAAATGTTAGGAGAGGCAAATTGAATAGCTGAATATATAATTCCATGTATCATTTGGAAGGGAAATAGAAGTCTAAAAAATATTTAGGTATTATATATCTTCAGGATGTACTGAAAAATATGAAAAAAATGTCATCCTCCTTTATTTTTGAGACTACTGAACCTAAAATTATGAAGAAAAACAGAATTTTCAGAAATCTACGCAAAGGTTGTAGGAAAACTATATCGATGATTCTAGAGATGTAATAATTTTTAAAAAATTTATATTTGTGAATAGCTTAATAGAAATACTGCGTAATCTTAATGTTTACAAACGCCTAAATGTTTATGGAACCCTCGTAGTTACAATTTTTTTTAAATATCCCTCGCAAAGGATTAATCTATCGGTCAGTATAGTTGCGGAGCCTGAGGCGGCAAAAACTCCGGCCACGATGGCCTGCGCGGGCGGTGCCAGCGAGCTGACACGAGGAAAACAATGAGTCACAACAGCCAGACACCGAACCGCTGTCGTCACCGCCGATGATCGCTTAGCTCGAACCCGCGATGAATGTGCGACCGCACATCCTTGAAGTGTTAAGTTTCCGTACATTGTTGCCGAGTAAAAGTTACGTAACAATACAGACGAAAACTTACATTTTTTTGGCCACAATAGGATATCTCATATCGGTACTCGCTGACCATGACGGGCAATGTTTTCAAATATGCTAAACCTTTACAATATACCAAAGATGTTGAAAGACACGCGCAGGCCGCTCTCACTAGATATGGCCATATGTACAAAACCCTGCGTGTCGTTTGGGTGCACGCACACTAAGCAATATAAATAGTACACTTAATTTTAACCTACTCACACAAAGAGCTGACGCACGGTCGTGTGCGTAATAATCCAGTGCATGTATACTCACACTTTCTCGCTTGAAGTGTGCATTTGCACAGTTCCGTGACACGATGTTTGAATAGACATAGAATATCTAGAAGAGAGCGGGCCGCACTCGTCTTTCAACATCTTTGCAATATACATATACGTACATACATATTTTGGGCTGTGAAGTCGATGTAAATAATAGCCTAACAACGAAAATACAATAAAAAACTTCTTTTATTTGTCGGAGTGACACTCAAAAGTGTAAACTTATCGTTACTTATATAACAAACTGATAACCGACAACCGACTTATATAACAAACCGACAACCGACGATAAAATCGAATTTAACACCATCAAAATAATTAAATCATATGGAATGGTATAGAATAAAAATTTAAAAAAATTTATAAATTGCAATATTTGAATTAAAAGAAGAAAATACTAAATCACGAGATGAAGCAGATGTTGAAGCACAGAGAGAGAGAGAGAACTAAACTCTTGCTTTACAAAATCTTTATACGCCTCAGAAACATGCACATTACTGTCAAAAAAAATTAAGAAACACTTGCAGTTTTGGAAACAAAAATCCTGGGAAGCATCTTTGGTCATATAAAGATAAACGAAACAAATGAAAAGACAGAAAAGATATATGCACAATATAAAGAAAACAATGTCATTAAAATACAAAGAATAACTTAGACTGATTCATTCAAATGGATGAAGATAGAGACAATAAAAAAATACTTCTAGCCTAATAAAATAGACTAGTGGTCGCCCTACATAATGCCGATTAAAACATCTACATAATGCCGATTAAAATAGACTAGTGGTCGCCCTACATAATGCCGATTAAAACATCTACATAATGCCGATTAAAATAGACTAGTGGTCGCCCTACATAATGCCGATTAAAACATCTACATAATGCCGATTAAAATAGACTAGTGGTCGCCCTACATAATGCCGATTAAAACATCTACATAATGCCGATTAAAATATACTAGTGGTCGCCCTACGTAATGCCGATTAAAACATCTACATAATGCCGATTAAAATAGACTAGTGGTCGCCCTACATAATGCCGATTAAAACATCTACATAATGCCGATTAAAATATACTAGTGGTCGCCCTACGTAATGCCGATTAAAACATCTACATAATGCCGATTAAAATAGACTAGTGGTCGCCCAGGGGTAGCAATTCGACCGTAATTCATTAATTTTTTAAATTTGAATGTTGTTGTAGTTCTTCTGTCAAAGATAAGCGAGAGTAAGTC
This sequence comes from Druceiella hillmani, assembly GCA_039881145.1. Classification (NCBI taxonomy): domain Eukaryota; kingdom Metazoa; phylum Arthropoda; class Insecta; order Lepidoptera; family Hepialidae; genus Druceiella; species Druceiella hillmani. The sequence goes on along the minus strand of JAYKKI010000003.1, from coordinate 35,685,701 downwards.
AATTCAGATTGCTGCATTAAAATTTCCCTTTTGCCACAGGTGTTTATTGAGCAAGCTGTATTTCACTAATATATTAAACACAGGGTTACTGATTAAACAGGGTTACTGGTTATATGTCACGATCCCTTTAAGGGATTTTAGAAGAGGTAATTTGCAACCAAATGACCTCTAAGTACATTATACCAAAATGGACCCTAATCGAAATATTTGTATTTTTATAAATTTTTCAGAAAATCTGGGTAGACATCTTTAAAAATTAATAAAAAAAACATTGGAATTTTATGGTATTTACTTTTATTTCCTGATGTGTACACACATCTGATACGTAATAAACAGTAATCACATTTAAATAATCTGTACAAATTTTTTTAATGAGAGCTTCGTAAGTCAACAGATTTTATTACGTACATAGTCGGCAGAACACCTACGTATTATTAGCTATTTAATAAGATACAAATATGAACCTTAAGTCACAATACTATTGAACAAACTATTTGGGTGAAAAGCAAAAATTATCTTCTTTTCTAAATTAAACGTTCTTTATTTATAAAAATAAATGAATTAAAGAAGGGATTTACAGTTGTTTTTAAAAATATGAGCTTCTTATTTAGGATAAAGGTCCGCATTTCCTTAATTGACTTTTTACTACAAAACTGCAAAGTCATCTAAAAACTCTCCTAGAATCCTTTAAAGGGGCCGTGACATATCACCAGTAACCCTGTATATTACAAAAAAATATTAAAAATGCTTTTTTGCCTTTACATACACTCCACAAACTATTGAATAAGGAACATTTAAAATTCACAACTCTTAAATTCGTTCAGTCAATCTGACATTTTAAAATTCTTTGGCATCAATCTCTACTCTGTGCGAATAGCATATTCAAATAAGATCATCTTTTACGAACCTTTTGAAATTAAAGACTCAACTTTGTATTTAAACTGTTATAGTCGGATATTTTAGAGAAACTTTAAAACCTATGAATATTTTACATAAAAATATAATGGGTCTTAAGTAACGAATCGCTAAATTAAAAAGATATTTTTAAGCTATTATGCGTTTGGTTTGAAACATAAACAAGTTGTAGTGCTTATCATTATCGAGAACATTAAGGTAGCGATAACGATAAAAAGTCAAGCACGAGTGGAACTTGCACTACGAGGGTTCCGTACACATTTAGGCATTTAAAAACATTTAACGGTATATAATATTCCTATTAAACTATTTACAAAATTTTAATTTTTTAAAACAAAAATATATTGCCTGCCTGCTATTTAAAAAAAAACATTTTTCTAAATGATACAACTACAAAATAACGATTTTCGGTTCCTGTACTTGTGCTGTGAGACCTTGCTTCTTGCCAAATTTAATTATTCTAGATCAACGGGAAGTACCCGGGGTTTTGACACTCTTAAATAAATCAAGCTTCTAAGTCAACGCAAACAAATTTTTTATTTGTTTGCGTTGACTTAGAAGTTCGATTTTTTTTTTTGCATTTGATATTAATTTCAACTTGATACCTCACACAGTGACATAGATAGACGAACAACAAAGTGATCCTATAAGGTTTCTTTTTTACCTTTTGAGGTACGAAATCATAAAAAAACACAAACATTACGCCTAAACTTATTCAAGAAAATATTGCGATTAAGCGAGCATCGCAAATATTTCCGATCGTGGCTAATTATTTTGATAACGTTAAATTCGATTTTATCGTCGGTAATTATAAACTAGCAACAAACAAATAAAACACACTTTTATACCTCATTTCTGAAAAAAATATATAGTCGTATGTAAATATAATAATTTTATTACACTTCTGCCTTAGCTTGTTTACGTATACCATGAAAAAAAACACAATTCAGCATAAAAGAGGGTCCAAAAAGCAGAATTGCATTTTATATCATTAATACATCTCATATACTATCAGCTTATCTTAATTTGGTACTTCAAAATGTACTTCATTAATTGATAAAAGCAATAATGCGTTCCATACAGATTGGCCTGGTTGCATAACAAAAAATCTATGTAAAATTTTCCTTAATGTTATCCTTAAAATGAAACGTTTTGAACTTACTTAAAAAATCATGTAAAAAACCCTCATAACTTCAAAAAAGATAACCAACAACGAAAACAAAACAGAAATTCCAACAATTTAACTTGTGTTTAATATCACTTAGATTACTTAATATAAAAATGGAGAAATTAATAACGAATTAAAATACATTAAGCACTTGATTGAATGATGTTACCCAATCAGCATTCCTGTACGTTCCTAATGAGGTAATTACCGGCACTCTTCATCAAAGTGTAATTCAATTTCAATTAAAATGCATTATAATCGAATCCCATTCATAAACGAGAATACATTAAGCGTTAACTTATGTATATAATAAAATATCGATTTTCTTTTTAAAGCAGTACAGGCAATTTGAAAATATAAGTCTAATAATAATCTAATATTTTTAATAATAAGTCTATAATCTTTTTCTGTAGTAAAGATATTCGTTAAAGTACTGACATTGATGATCTGTGTGCACGGCAATGCAGCGACGAAAATTACCAATCGAACAACCCGCACTTCACCAAACATTCAGATAGATTCACCAAACGTTCCGTACTCGTAACGTTTCATAACTATTTAAGACACCTCTGAAATTCAACTCTAATGGCTAGGCGATGTCTCAATTTTTGGCTTCCCAATTGGATTTAATTATATAATATTATAATCAGACGTTTCTTAGTTCTCTAGCTAACATCTAATAGCAAATCTGTTCAATTTCAAAATTGTTATAGCTATATTCAATCATAAATAAAAAAACTTGCTCATTTAATTTCACTTATTTGGCCACTTTCGTGTCATCTTTTTAATTGCTTGAAAACATTTGAAATAAGAATTGACCCCTTTTTACAGTAATATTTTTGATAGAATAAATTTGAATGGGGTATTTCAAATGTGGAATACGCAATAAGCCTTTAGCAACATATTACACAACATATGTGGCATGTGAAGTCGAAAAGACGAAGCTGAGTTTTGACTCGGCTTCGTACGAAAACGCAAGCCAACATTTCAAATGTAAAATTATTTTAATAAAATGTGATTAAAATTCATAATGCATCACTGATGACTCAATCATATCTCTCATTCATAATAGCACTCGCGAGCGCCGAGTATGAAAAGGTCATAGACAATATGCAAATAAAGCGGAACGTGAAATCCGCGCGACGAATTCGCGCGCATAGACTTGGTCAGCCTATCTACAGTGGAAACATTAAATGAGTTACGCCATTTTTACCACGACCGCTTTTTTAAGAGGGATTTTGCAATTCATTTTGATGATATGCAATAGATATAAAAGACAACATTTCGTAATTGATTTTAAAAGGCCACATAACACGTAAATTTATAAAAGATAGTAACCGTTACTTGATGCATAAATGCAGGTCGATGTGATTACGCAAACACGCATTCAATCTCGCAGGTTTTGAACATTTCATTCGGGGTCACACAAATTCTGCATTGTAAACAAAATTATAAGAATGCAGGCTATCAATTACTGCAGTAATGTGACGTAATATTTGTTTCAGAATTGGGTATTTGACCAATTTTTTTTATTTCATTAATCATAATTTCAAGGTACAAGCTGATGAAGTCAAACAATTTTTTAATAATCTTAAAAATTGACCGAGTTATAAAATTTAACAAGGACGGGAATACTGTGTTGTGAGGTCATTTTTAATATTGCACATTATATTCTACAAGAGGAAAAGAGACAGGGATATACCCAACCTTTCCCAGTCTTCAAACCCAACTTCAAATTTAGAAGCCTATAACTGGCTTATTTTTCAATCAATTTTTGAATTTTTTTCAAGACTGGTTTTTAATTAACTTATATTTCACAATATTGTACAAAAAATATCAAAATTTAGAATGAGTCAACTACCGTTGTGTGTCTTAGTCGCAGTTGTTAACTTCTATGTTTTGCTTTTATGGTTTCTATGGTAGTTTTATAATAGGCCTCCTATGGTTGTTACCATGTAATAAAATCAGTAATTAAATTTAAAAATATTCCAAGTCTCTTACTAAATAAGAAAGTCGGATTTTAATAACCAGAAATCATATTTATTTTTAAATATGTGGAAAAAAGTATATTCATATAAGAAAGAAAACAGACAAAACGAAACAAAAAATATTTATACATATATGAAAAATGTATATATAAGATATACCTCATAAAGTGTTACATGCTTTCAGGCAGAATGAAAGTTCGTCGAGTTTCAGCACGCTGTGTATTGCACGCAGTGTGGGAACTTTTATGAAAAATTATCGCCTAATTATTATAAGTATCGACTAATTGCGTAAGTAAAGTGTTCCTTGTGTATTAATATATTTTTAAAAAAACCAAGCTCGCGAGACGTATTGACTACATTAGGACATACAATTTATTTTCATCCCTTAAGACATATTTTCGAGAAGTTAGTTTTAAAAAAAGTCCCAAACATTTCCTTTTTTTTAACCGTTCGCTACATTAATTCAAAAATTTTGCTTTATGATAGCAGCGTATTTCTAAAATAACATGGAAATAAAGAAAGTTGCGTCACTGAGCTATTAAATCAATAGAGGCGTAATTATAAATATAAATAAAAAATATCGAAACGACTAGCAACTCTGCCAATGGTAAAATTACCAAATTCGAATTTAAAAAAAATAAACCATAAAAAAATAACAAATTCGATAAACTCATCTTTTTATAAATTATGTTAAATTAATAAAATGATTTAACATAAGGTAAGATTCTCTTTGCTTGCTGCTTATTCACTCGATTAACTCTGTGATAAAAATTCAATATCACCGCGCCTCCTCCATATCTCTAACAAAGTTTGGATTTTAATCTGACTTCAATAAAGATACATGAAAAAAATCTCAAACACGAGCAAAACTCGTACTAGGAGGGTTCCGTACACATTTAGACACTTATAAACATTTAATAGTATATAATATTCCTATTAAACTATTTGCAAAATTTTAATTTTTCATAACATAAATATATTGCTTATTATACATTTCACAGGATGATCTAGGATGATCGTCATAGTTTTCCTGCAACCTTTGCGTAGACTTCTAAAAACCCTATTTTCTTATTAGTTTAATAGCTTCGAAAAAAGGGCGGACCATATTTTTTACACATTTTCCAATATATCTCTGAATATACACTACCTAAAACTATAAAAAAAATTGTTTTAAGCCCTTATTATCAGCCCTTTCAAACGTCCTGTCTATAGAACCGATTTAATAAATAAGTTATTCCCTCAGACACACTGTCTATAGAACCGATTTAATAAATAAGTTATTCCCACAGACATACTGTCTATAGAACCGATTTAATAAATAAATTATTCCCACAGACACACTGTCTATAGAACCGATTTAATAAATAAGTTATTCCCACAGACACAATGTCTATAGAACCGATTTTATAAATAAGTTATTCCCACAGACACACTGTCTATAGAACCGATTTAATAAATAAGTTATTCCCACAGACACACTGTCTATAGAACCGATTTAATAAATAAATTATTCCCACAGACACACTGTCTATAGAACCGATTTAATAAATAAGTTATTCCCACAGACACACTGTCTATAGAACCGATTTAATAAATAAATTATTCCCACAGACACTCTGTCTATAGAACCGATTTAATAAATAAGTTATTCCCACAGACACACTGTCTATAGAACCGATTTAATAAATAAATTATTCCCACAGACACACTGTCTATAGAACCGATTTAATAAATAAATTATTCCCACAGACACACTGTCTATAGAACCGATTTAATAAATAAGTTATTCCCACAGACACACTGTCTATAGAACCGATTTAATAAATAAATTATTCCCACAGACACTCTGTCTATAGAACCGATTTAATAAATAAGTTATTCCCACAGACACACTGTCTATAGAACCGATTTAATAAATAAATTATTCCCACAGACACTCTGTCTATAGAACCGATTTAATAAATAAATTATTCCCACAGACACACTGTCTATAGAACCGATTTAATAAATAAATTATTCCCACACACTGTCTATAGAACCGATTTAATAAATAAATTATTCCCACAGACACACTGTTTATAAAATGAAAAAAAAATTCAATTTACATATTTTTGAGTGTTAATTTGAGATATGTGCAGGTTAATAATATACTTATACTGTGCCAAATTTCAAGTTTCTACGTTAAGCGGGTTCTGAAAACGACCGTGACGGACGGACAGAGAGACACGTTCAATTTGAGAAATACATAAATTCCCTTAACTCGAACTACATTCACCTAAGTCGAAGAGTGATCTTGTTTCGTTTTTTTTTTCCTTTTGACTAAAGACAGAACTATTTTTTTATATTGAGAACTATTTTATTATATTTCATTAGAAAAAAGTTAGAACTACGAAACTTTATTCAATTTTTTCTGAGGCACTGCAAAATATTTTCACGCCAATAAAGTGGAAACCCACCTTAATAACACAATTTAGCTACTTTTCCAATACTCAGCCTATTGACACCGAGAATAATGCTTGACAACGAGATAACACATTAGATAACAGTAATACAATACAAATTTAATTAACTATTTTAAAAATAAAAGACATTAAGTTTTACTACTTACAGCTATTATTGTATTATTATTTTTTATTTCCTTTATAAAAGACGTTACGTTAGCGTATCAGCAGCACTTAAACCATCTGTTCAACGCTCAATCTGTGAAACTGCACGTTGTACACTTCAAAATGCGTAAATTGTTGTACGCTGTACACATCAAAATGCGTAAATTGTTGTACGCTGTACACATCAAAATGCGTAAATTGTTGTACGTTGTACACTTCAAAATGCGTAAATTGTTGTACGTTGTACACTTCAAAATGCGTAAATTGTTGTACGATGTACACAACAAAATGCGTAAATTGTTGTACATTGTACACTTTAAAATGCGTAAATTGTTGTACGTTGTACACTTCAAAATGCGTAAATAAATAAACATTTAATTGGGACAGTCATTTATTTGGAACAGGTACTGAAGAACACTACTATCCATTCAGAATTATTCGAATCTCATAACAATAGTCGAGGCGAGCGAAACAACTAAAACTCTCACCTCATAGAGATCCAGTAATAATAGGGATGCTAGATAGACATTTTAATAGATTTGCTAGATAGACATTTCGTTATTTATGAGCCCATCCAAAGCAACTATCATAAAGCGATTTCATCAAATTTAGGGTCGGTAATTCCCTTATTAAATATTGATTCTTGACTTATGTGACAGTTATGTACTGACGAAGCCAAGAATACAGCACGTAACGAAATATAATACTATATTAAAATAATACAAAACAGATACAAAATTTGTATTCAAACAGGACGTTTTTAAATAAGTTATACCTAAATAAACAAACAAAAACCGCCATGGGATCTTCTACTTATTAAATCGGTTAAAAACAATATAGCTAGGCTCTTTCGACAATATCAAAATATCACAGTACCAAAAACGATTCGGATTCGATGATGCCATCTGCCGGCTAATGATGACACGATATAAATATTCCCAAACATCCGCGAGTGGAAGAGAACATACATTTCAACGCCACAATATAAAAACATGACTCATCCAGACGTCATTCACGTGTGAGATTTCGCACGGGTTGCAACTATGTACCGGCACGTCTCGTCGTATCGTAAACAATGTAGGTTCGAGTAGCTCCCGTCCTAAAACAGCTGAATGCGAAAAAGGTAACTTTAACTTAAACTACTTTTACCTAATTCTCCTTTGTAAAGTTTGAAGAAGTCATATGTCAGGCTACATCTGATGTAAAATCTTATTTGAACCAGAAATTTCTTCTTGAGTGATACATATAGGAATTACAACTATCTTGCAATGGAACGAGGGATCTGTTTGGTATAAAATCATTGTTGCTGCATATGCATCCCAAAGACATAGGAGGACCTAGCTATCTTCTGCATTGTCGTCTTTTAGTAACACAAGTGGAACTCGCACTAAGGGTTACGTACACAAGCATTTATAAACACTAGTGGTCGCCCAGTGGTCGAAATTCGACCATAAATTACAACCATAAAATTCGACATAAAATTTTTAAGTTTGAACGTTATTCGTTTACGTGAAACTCATTCAGTCAATAGGAAATTTGAAAATTCTCTGGCGACAATATCTACTCTGTGCGATTGTTTGACCACAGACTATTTTATGTTTGACATTGAGAGTATGAAGGTAAACAATGAATCTTTTAATGTATTTGTAATATATAATTTAATGTATTTATTACACATATTATATATACATTTTAGCTTTCTTCGCACCTTTTCCATATAAACTCTAACTATACCAAATCTCACACTCCTCCGTGCGCGCAATATGCGTAGAAAGGAGTACAAAGTTTTCTCTTCATTTAATAATATATAGATTTAAGAACACATAGTATTTCTATTAAAACAAAACATAGTGCATATTTAAAATAGTATAAAATTTAGAATAGTTTTTTTCAACTTTCGCATAGACTTCTAAATCTCTCTTCTGACTTTATTTTATTCATATTTATAAGTTAAATAGTTTCGGAAATAAGGGAGGGACGGGCATACTTTTGCATATGCAATTAATAATGAAAAAAAAAATATTTTTGAGGCCCTGATATCACCCCATTCTAATGATGACACTATACACGGAATTAAAAAAACAATCGAGTATTTAATTTGTCCCCCTAAAATTTCGTTCTATTATTTTGAGTGTTAGCTTTTGGGATACGTGCGGGTTATATGTTTTATCACTATGACAAAGGTCAAATTTCTGAGAAAAACGGTTGTGACTGACAGACACGTGACTGTTCTTATAAGAGTTTTATTTTTCCTTCAGAGAGCCTAAAAATAGATACAAAATCTCCTTGTCAGATAACAGGATACCATAATAATATTATTCTAACAAGATTCTGGCATTTTCTTCCTTGCATTATACATTCATTAGAAGCGTATTAGCTACTAGCTATACCCGTGACTTCGTAATTAGAAATTATCTTGTGTTTTTTACTTTTTTTCTCTCAGAAATCCATGAGCATAAATTTAACTAAAAATGCTAATAGATGGCGTTAGCAACCAAATTGGTTCCGCCGATTGAGATATTAAGCACGGACAATGAAAGTAAACTAAAATTGACGTGTTTTTTTCTTTGGGAACCCATTGAAATTAAACTAAACCCAAATGTTAGCCCAAGCTAATCAAATACATCACTGAACACCGCATCTAAATCGATTCAGCCGTTGCTGTGATTAGCGTGCACAACTAAGGTAAACTATTGTTTTAGACTTAGTAGCATATCTTCAGTAGGTACCATGTTTTTTTTTTAAATATTCAATCACTCAGTTTTTTTACGATTTCGTTATACGTATAGATTAAGAGAATTTATGTATTTCTCAAACCAAACAGTCTTTATGTTTTTATTTAAATAACCAATGAACAGGAGTAATGTCAATGACCTCTTTATACAACGTAAATAAACGTAATTTTCTCACGCGACTGCATTGCGCGGGAGGCGGTGGAAGTGAAATCACAATAATTGGCGGTGAAGCAGTTCCAGCATCCTGACACAATTATATCTTTGCCTGATATGCACGTTTTATGAGTGTTACTATAATTATCTTATTTAGAACCTAACAAGTACATTTAAAAAAATAATCTAGCTCACTAATATCCAGCCAAAAACTTATTAAGTACGAGCGAAATCGCACTGCAAGTAGGGTTTCCAGGTGCCCGGGGTTGTCCCAGAATTGGTCGTTGTCCAGTGTCCAAGAATATAATAATTTGTCCCAGAAATGTAAAAAATTACGGTAATTCTTAAAAATTTTCTTTATTAGCATTTTTCGCGAATCTATATATGTCATCGTCGCACTGTAGTTTTACTAAGTTGATCAATGGAAGGACCGGAATCGGATGATCACGAATCTAATCAAGGCGTAATTTCAAATTTAAATAAATTGCAAAAAAACTCTTCGTTTTTTTGCACCAGTATTTTAGTCACTATTACATAATTCCGATGGACTTAAACTGATTAAAATAATTAAATCAAACATTAACATAATAAACTGGTCATTATCAAACTAATTAAGTTAAGATTAATTTATTGAAAGATTAAATCTTTAAAATTTTGTTTGCCAAATATTAGCATTAGATTTTAGTAATTTGGATAAATGCTATTAGCATAACCACTGTTTTTGTGTTAAATTATCATTATTTAATGAGTCAATAAACTTTATTAAAAAGTTTATTTGATATTTTTTTGGTAATAGAAGACGACTTTTTATTTATTTTTACTTATCTCAATATTTTGTTGGGTTCGAAAAAACTTTTTTGGGTCAAACTAATTTTTTTTTCTTAAACCACTAGTAGTTATATATGATGATTTTTACAGTACAGTACAAACAGAAATGAATAAATAACGTTACTTTAATGAGGTTTTATTTTTAATTTTGCCATAAATTCCACTCTGCGCCCTGTATAGAAACGTCCAGGAAAAAACGATTTTACATATGGCAATCCTAGCTAAAGCTCCTGCTCTTGCTCCTTAGCTCCTTCTAAGGGTGTACGGCATACACAACCCTCGTGTTGTGTATGCCGTACACCCTTAGAAAAATACAAGCATACACACAATTTACAAATATGATTATTATTTTTAACCACTTAAATGTGTTATAAGTGTGTCTGTCACGAATGGAAAATATTGTGAATTTCCCGAATACTTTGAGATCTAGAGTGATGGCTATAGCTTTCCGATAAAATTTAGTAGTTTAGTTAATGAAAGGCATATCTTCAAAGATGAGTATTTCGTTAATTAAATCAAATTTCAACTTCCCACATCAATCGCTTTCTGAGAAAAAGGTCTACGATATACGGACAGATAGATGGACACACGCTTGATACTATAAGGGTTCCGTAATATCCTTTTAAGTGCGCAACCATAAAAATACCTAAATCAAACAACAAGAAAAACAATATAGGAAAAAAAGAAAATAGACGATAAATAATTAGAGATAAAAATCGGCAAAGGATTCATTTTGTTTATACGCTGTCAATGGATCGCAAACTATCTAAAAAAATCAAAATTCTCCACGATCATAGATTGGAATTAGTAGTTAGGGACCGAATAAATTTTTATTTAAATTTTTATATAAAACATTTTATTAAATACATATTTTGAAAGGTTAGAGGAAAAAATGTTTGAAAGGTTAGTGCTCTAAAAGTGATCCTCAAAAAGTAAGGTAACTTATCACAACTTTACTTAGCTTTTATTTAGTATGAATTGAGACTCTTAGTGTGTGGTTGTCTTTTGTCACTGCCTTATTTTATAAAATTATACCGCCAGCAAAACTCTGAGAACAACACTTCTTTCATTAACACATGCAAATAGCATTTAATTTTTACTATATTTATATTTGATTTATTTCGAATGTTTAGCAAGCAAGAGAAAGATAACAATAGCAAGATCGCACTGTTTATTTGATCTTGTCATACTTGCATTGTGTTAGCAATTGTGACAAAAAAGAACTGAATTTTGTCGCTTCTTTGTGGATTAGAATAATTTATCTTATAACAATACTATCCCATTCACACCTATGTTGTATTCGCTTACCTATAATATAAACTTGGAAACTTTTATAATTTCAACTATCTTTGTTTTACACATGTATTTTGACTCGGCGTTTCATTCTTTGTCCGTATTATTCAATACTTAAATGTGTATGTAAAATGTCTTAGTACTTGTATATGCGCCATCTTCAACCATACTTTTAATTCATTTTATAAGGGTACATGTGTCTATTTAATATAATTTCAATGTACATCGCCCTGCGTATGCACGAAGTATCGTAAGTCATATTTATGAGGGGAAGTACTCAGATGATAAATTTATCTATTCAAAGTAACAGGATATCTCAAATCACTTCAGGTGAAAACTTGTTTAGACGCATATCTACCTCTGTTTGTATAATTCCAAGAACCAATTATATTTTCATGCCTCTATCTCAATTCAAAGCAGAGTTGTGAGAACAATAAAAATGGTTTGTATTGGTTCAGATATATGATGCTAGTATTTGCTGCTCAGGAGCGGTATGTCTAATATCTATATCTCAGAGTTTCCAAGTTCTTACGATTCATTCTTACGATCGAACGATTGCTTAAATGTGTATTTTCAGCTAGTTATTTATTGGGTCATTCTACATGTCACGTTGTGTTATATGATGCTGATAGGGCATTCATGATTATAACATTATACAGTAAATATATTTTCCAGTGTACAAGTTTCAAAAAACTAAGTAGCGTCGCACTAAACTATTCACATTCAACTTCAAACTAATCAATCAACTGTAGACGTATCGCAAAGCGTAAACCCAAAGACCGATTGAATTGATCGAACGTGCATGTACAACAGAGTAGAACGAGAAAAAATATCTTCGCTAAAAGTAACAGTATAGAAGTGTACGTGTTGCGCAAACGGTATCGCCAAAAAAGGCATTCGAAGAATGTATCTGTTTATTTTTCCACTGTGTACTTTATCAGATAGGCCGTTTAGCGGACGAGACGGCAAGGGCGAGCCGCGGTATCGAAGACCTCGCGGAAGATAACGACACGATTACGACTTATAATTATCAAAACACCTTTATAATGGATCCCTCTTTACTTCGCATTAACGCCTTACTCATTCTTCGTAATATTTCTTTTCTATACATATTCAATCGTATTAATATCTTTACGTATTAGTGTCGCGCAGAGGTTAACCAGGTCTGATATAAGTACTAGGTAGATGATTTCTATGTTTTCCTAGACCTGGTCCAGATACCCATTTTCGTCTATAACATTTAAATTCAGCATTTATGTCAGAAATTATGCAAGAAAAAAATATTCTACACAACCGACTTTAGTGACATTGTATTAATTTTCATCGAAAGGTAATTTGCAGCCGTAGACATGGCTACATATCATAAAAAGAGCTATTTTAAAAATAATTTAGTGATTTAATGGAGTGCATGACCTACTAGTAATAATGTTAAGTCGTAATTATTTCAAACCCCGTACACAGAAATAAACGGAGAAAACTATACAGTAGTAAAAGAAGCACATCAAACTGTGAAAGTTAGATCTTTCATGGAATGTGCAAAAGATTAGAATGATAAATAAAAATTATGAGTTAAATAAAAAGCATGGAGCAGAAAATTAAGCTCTTTATAGAGAAGGATGCATGGAAGTCTACTTAAGACATGACTCGATCATTTTAAAGGCACATATGAACGGTTTGGCCCATGCTTAGTTCCGTGTGACCAACGCACATTTTACTGTGCTCGTATCGACATAACTTACTACGTAATTTTTCACTTATTCTAATTAGATAAAACAATAACAATTCCAAAAAAAAGTTTTCCACAGCTCATGAATACAGATCACATTTTGGCAATAATTTCGCATCATTTCTCCCCACACGCGATCCTTGTGGTGTCAATTCAGAATGTTCACACCAAACTGACGCGTGTAGTGCCCTTAATAATTTCTACAGAAAGAGGATTATGTCTGATTTTAATAATAATCAGTTAATTGTTATGTGCGTTATGTTTGCCATTAACAACATTTTAATTTTTTGAGTTAACAGTACGATAATTACGAATAGATTATAAATTCTACCTTACAAAAGATTATTAACAATTTTATTCTTAAAATTGTCTATAATTTTGATGCACATCGATTTTTGTAAATGTTATATGAACGGAGTATTCTGGTGACTACGATTAATTAATTCAATAACTGGAAAAATAATACTATGTGCTTCTACATCGGGAAATGCAATTATTTAGGCAACATTAGTAAAAGCCATAAAGATTCAGAATTCACGCACGGTAACAATAACAGCATTTAATGCGTGACCAAATGACTTAATCTGAAAAACTTCATTATTCAATCTTATCACGCGCGGCTAGTTGTTGACATTAATTATTTTGCAATATTGGATTCTAGAAAATTCTTATGCAATTTAAGACGCCGTGACAAGAAAAATAATGAAAATTATTCAATTATGGGAAATGTTTGCGAAATGCAGTGTCGGCATCATGTAGATATGTAAATGATCTGTAAGTATGTATAAACTGAAGTTAACACGGAAAAATGGTAAATAAGCTCTAGCTCTAAAAACTATATGATACTCCTATATAACAGACGTGGTGATAGCACGGTGACATCATGAGAACATTGAATAATATATAGTAAACACATAAGAAGTGACATTGAAATGCAATAAAACTTAACAAAAATAATGTGCTATGATGATATTGTGTAAAAAGTATGAAATAGTCAAGATAATATAAGTACGTATAAACTGAAGTTAACATGGAAAAGATAGTAAATAAACTCTAGCTTTAAAAACTATATGATATTCCTATATTACAGACGTAGTGATAGCACGGTGACATCATGAGAATACTGAATAACATATAGTATACACATAAGAAGTGACATTGAAATGCAATAAAAGTTAACAAAAATAATGTGCTATGATGATATTGTGTAAAAAGTATGAAATAGTCAAGATAATATAAGTACGTATAAACTGAAGTTAACATGGAAAAGATAGTAAATAAACTCTAGCTTTAAAAACTATATGATATTCCTATATTACAGACGCAGTGATAGCACGGTGACATCATGAGAATACTGAATAACATATAGTATACACATAAGAAGTGACATTGAAATGCAATAAAACTTAACAAAAATAATGCGCTATGATGATACTGTGTAAAAAGTACGAAATAGTCAAGATAATATAAGTAGGTATAAACTGAAGTTAAAACGGAAACGATATTGAATAAACTCTAGCTTTAAAAACTATATGATATTCCTATATTACAAACGTGGTGATAGCACGGTGACATCATGAGAAAACTGAATAACATATAGTATACACATAAGAAGTGACATTGAAATGCAATAAAACTTCACAAATATAATGCGCTATGATGATACTGTGTAAAAAGTACGAAATAGTCAAGATAATATATCGCTGATAATATTCGGGAAAAAATGATAAATCATGCAAAAAACCTGCCGGCATTTTCTTCGGTCGCTTTATCACGTAGCACTGTACACTCACAAACATAAATATAAGAACATCACTTTATTCGGTTTGATAAACCGATAATCACTATTTACTGTGAAAACAAATGTACAATTTCCCTGTTTTGCCACAACTCTCGTACACCTTTTCCACGTGAACTTTAAATATATTCACAACATTTTTTCGTGATTTTTATACGCCCTTTTCGCATTTGTACATTTACAATTAATTTTTAGTTATGTTTATTCTACAGGCTATATGCTTTATGATCGCATGTTTCTAGAAGTACATATTGCTGTTGTATCAACATATTTTAACAGGTGACAGCTGTAAATTAGTTGCGTCGGTGATGGTACAGGCAGAGTTGCATAAGCTGTATATCCATTCTTTCTATTATTATTAGAATAGCTGTTTATTTATTTAATTTTCAAAATTTTTTTCTCTTCCTGAAAATTTTAATTTCTATTCGCGAATGAAGCAATATTATTCACTTTATTTTAAAGTTTCGACGTATATAAAGAGACAGAGAAGTGTTTTTTTTGTTTTAGACAAAAAAGGAATAACAATTGATTTAAAAAATTGTATTAGAAGATATTTAAGTGCTAGCTTTTTTTTTTTGTTGCACTCACGGAAAAGCCGGTTTTCCACGCGTAATCCACTAAAGAAAACAACAAATAATTTATATTTTCTCCTACAATCTCACACGTACTTCGTCGTGATCCATTCCAATAATGCCCACAATGCCAGGCTGCTCAGCGGCATGCGAACCTCGTCTCTCAGTCTGCTGCGACTCCGGCGCATCGTGCTGCGTCTTCACGTTAGGATTCAGCGCCTCGTCGACCGGCAGGGCGCCCTTGCGGGCCGCGGGATCCCTCAGAGCCCCCGGTGCGCCCTCCTCGTCGGACGACGAGTCGCAGAAGTCACCGTCGGTGAAGGGTTCGCCATCGCTGGGCTCGCCCTCGCTCACCGCGCTAGCTCGCACCATCGTGTGCGCCCGCTCGCCGTGACTAGCGCGAACGTACTGAGCGCGGGACGCGCTGATACCCTATCACTTTCATAATCGGATACTATACCGTTAGTCGGTCCGCGCGCGCTCCGCTACACGGTTCGCCTTTATTTGTTTTTAATCTCATTGCTCTTTATTTAAGTAAGCAAATAATTAAACTAGTACATAGGTCTTATATACTTAGCCGCAAATGGTCAATAAACCGTACCTTACATGCGGTCATTTGGCAAGGCTCTGGTTTAATGGGATAAGACCTAAGGACTGAAGAGTAAATCTTTCCTACTTAATATCAGGGTACAAAACTTACATGAAATATATTTAATCAAAAACCACACAATATTAATAACTGTAATCTAATGATAAATAAACCTATAGTTTAAATATCAAAATGTTATTGTAACAGACTTTTATCCACCTAAGTACAAAATTAAACGAGCTAATACAAAGCTAATGATTCCTATTCACTAGTTAACTATTAATGTCATTTTTTAATTTTAATTTTTGCGTACCCTATTTGAATGCAAAGCAATAAATAAACATTTATCGAATTAGATACAGACAATAAACTATGGGGGCTTTTTGCAAATAAACCAATAAAGATAATGTTACTTACTACTTCAACGCTTCTCAATTTGTTTACATATTTCGTCGTGATCTTGTTGTTGCACGTTTGCAACAACAACGGTGTGCGGAGTAGTTTAACAAGCTTAGTTGATAAACAAAATATTGCCCACCACTATCAAAACATTTCGTCATAGAACTACCCCACTATCTTACTATAATTTTTCTTTTTATTTGACTTTTATTATAAAAGAGACCACCGCACAAGATGGTGACTGCAGAGAATGGGTTAAATCAATACGGAAGGCCTAGATATATAAAACTGAAGAATTTTAGCTAAAACGTAAAAGTTGTACGGTAAATTAATAATTGGCGCTGAGGCGTAAAGACTTCTAGACACAAGAATCGGTAAACACATTAAAATTATTAAAATACTAAGCAAACAGTGTTAGTCATTATTCATAATTATTAAAGCGTTAATTATGTGAGCATACGAATATATAATTTAAAAATTATAACATTGTTACCTCATCCTGGCGGGTAACATTTTTCAGCGTGACCTAATTTAAGAATCGTAAATAAAACAAACGCGAAAACTAATTTTAAACAAACATATATTTTTAATTTCAGATCTAGCTATCTAGCGATTTAGCAAATTTTATATTATAACGCGAACAGAAAAGACCAAGTGATTTTGTTATTAAAGTTCTTGATGAAGTTCTTTATCCACATTGTAAGTCCTACCTATAGTACATACCTATAGTAAAAGCCGCATGTGGACCATATTAATACACGATGTAACACACTGTATAGGCTGCGTATCTTCCGAGATAGAATTTCCTATTCAGTACGTTATTTTCAAAGCGATTCTTTAAATCTTGCACAGAGGCTGAATGCGATCAAGTACGCTTAAAACAATGGCACAACACAAAAGAGCGGTCCTTACTTTTATTAATTACTTTTCAACAAATTCAAATGCCCAGTAACGTTAACGTAGTTACACATATTTAATCTCAAAATGGTAATCTGTCAATATCACGTACGTTAAAATGTATTTTGTCGCGTTTAGCATTCACGTCACACGCCTTGAGTACTGAGGGCGTTAACGCCCGGTTCAAGCGGATATACGATGAAGTTCAAACGAAGCTTCCTCACCATTGTTATGCGATTGCTTTTGTGGCAATAGGTTTGACAATAAGAACGTTGTTAGGAAAATTGAAGAAGTTGGACATTTTTAAAAAAATGTTGTATAAAATGATATGCTATCTCTTTTAATATCGTAAATAACTAACCAATTCCTTTCTTTCGTTCTGTCATACTATACATGTTTCTGATTATATCAACATTTGAATTTAATTTCATAGTCGACATTTTTAAGCCGTTTTTTTATATTACAGTAAGGTCTTTGTTAAATATATAGTCTATAGTAATGTCGCCTCTTCCTATATAAACCTTGTAGTCTATGGTGGAGGATATTATAAAGCGTAACTCCTTCACTGAACTTCCTATTTTACTTATTCTGCTTGGTGACATCAAGAGTTGCACTGGTTGTTTGTCCTGATTTCTCATCAAGGATAATCTCAGCTATCATTCACGCGGTCCGACTAACTCAGCAACAGTTCAACAGCCATTTTGCTTTTTTTTATTTCAGTTATTATTTTACTAGAAAAAGCGCTTAAATTAAAAACGTCATTTAAATAATTTATTCGTTCCTTACTCTGTGGTAAACGCTTAACTAATTAGATTGAAAAATATTACTCAAACATATTAAAAAAAATATTAAAAAATAAAAAAAATTTAATTGTTCGAGATTGTGTATTGTTCTCATTTTTATTTTCATAAAATTATAAAAGTATTGCGTTGGCATTCAAGAGGGATAAGTGAAAGAAAGAGGAGTGTTTTAAAAAAAAACATTTAGGGGTAAACAAGAATCACATAGCAATTTGTTGGTATGTATATATGCATTTACGTACGTATGTACGTATATGCATGTATACATGCCAACACACCTGTAAATGTATCTGTAAATCAAAAGGTTTATAATCCCTGAAGAGAGCATCCGTTTGACTATGGACTTTTTTATTTGATTCAGTGGAACGAATAAAACATTAAACTCCGAAAGCTAGGAAAACCGTCCCGAATTCAAGGGAATTTTAACACCAAAAATTTTACACTTGTGTTTTACAAAACTAACATCCACTAAATCAGTTGGAATTGGACTAATTACAGGTTATTCGCATTAGTCCATAGGTGGTACTTATTGTTTTTAATTGTAATCAGAATAGTACTTCTGGGAGTAAAGGAAAAAGTAAATTTTAAGTAAATTAGAAAGTTTCAAGCAGACCGCACGCGTGCAGTAGAAAAAGATGACTACAGAGTTAATGTCTTAGTTATGGTTGCGTTGTCGTCAGCTGAGATTCTAGAGGTTATTATTTTCGTTTGTAGCTCGTATAAGTCTGCTACTATCGATGTGAAATCGTGCAACTACCTTTGTGATGTAACACTGTAACACGAGTTTGGTTAATTTAGTATTAAATTGGACTGTGTTATAGTTTTATTAGTGTAATTCACGCATTGCCCCAGTTTGATGAAAGTTTAGCTTTACTCCCGACGTCACTCGTTTATTTTAAAGTTAGGATATGGCTCAAATATTTTAAAAAGTCTTCTTTATGACAGCTTCTATATAATACATGTATAGAATCGATGGCTTATGAGACTTTGATTCATAAGGATTTCAGGTTTTATTTTCGATGACTGTAATGAAGTCAACGAAGTCACTCAGAACACACAGAAGTATTTCGTCTGTATTCCGTCACATGCAGTGTCTAATTAATTACCGAACCGAGCGTGAAGAAAACAAACACCAACATCACGCCGACAGGACTTTGCAGCTTTTGTTATTGAAATCGATGATTCGACGCGATCTCGGTTGGCCAAACCAGAAGACAACTGAATGATGCCATAACTAATAGTCTTTGCATTCAAAGGTAAAAAAATATGTTTACGTTAATGGCCTGAAAACAAATAGGATTGTTTTGAAATATTTTTCAGCGCAACAAATGTTTTAGATTCGTAAAATGATAATCTGAAAATACTAAGAAAACAGAGTAAGAATGAAATTTTGAACTACAATTCATAAGATAACTTACAAAAATTAAAACAATGGAACGCCCTTTTATCATTAAAAGGCGTTCCAAAAACAAAACAGAAGCCTGTCAAACACAAGTAGAAATTGCGCTACAAGTGTTCGGTAGGCATATACATTTAGGTATTTATAAACATTTAAGTGTACAGATGTTTCTATTAAACTATTTACAAATATTAGTTTTTACAGCATAAACATATTGCCTACTATTTTTCATAGGTGCAAAAACATGGCGCCTGTTTAAAAATTACCTGCGAGATCTAGGACAACTGTTAGTTTTCCCATGATCATTCGTATAGCTTACTAGATGAGTCAGCTTTTACTAGCCCTCTTTTTTCGGGATTTTTGGTTGAGTCGTTTCGGAAATAAACAGGGTGGATGCTATATTTTTGTACTCATCATAATAAGCCTTTTCAAATGATACCCCACATGAGAGAAAAGCTTTTTGAGTACTTTATTCACCCTCACTTTGATGCTTATATAACAGATTGTAAACCTACGATTAATATAAAGATGGTGAAACATTGATTTACATAAATATTTTAACAAGTTAGCTAGCGAGATCTATGTAGGTTAGTATGATGTTCTACCTACTTTTCAAGGATTTTTAGTACCTCTTCAAATACTTTACCAAAAGTGCAGGCAATTTTCTACAAAAGTAAAATCAACACCGTAAAATATATATTGTACTCCTCACAATTTACTCACACGAATGACATTAAACAAACAAATTTTAATGTCAATTTTAAAAAAAATGTAAAATAATAAATTTGAACTTTTTTATTTTAAACTTTAGAAACTCAATAAAAACAAATTTACAAATCCATTCAGTCTAGGCCCAGGGTATAAAAATTATTAGAGGTCTACTCGGTATATTCAAGTTAAGAAATAAATACTTAGATAAATGTATTTTAAAAATCAAATAGTAAAAATGTTGAAGATGATTTTAGCATTAGAATATCCAGGTAATTTACAGACTAAAAATGCAAGAAAGTTGAATTTGTCTTTCTAACATTTATCGAAAGATTAAAAATAAAGTTTTTAACTAAAATAATGTATCTTTATTAATTACTTTCGAAAACTACAGGAAGGTTTAATAATTTAATGTATTTTCCAGAAAGTGTTCTGTTTCAATTTTGTGAAGCATTTTCCAACCTTTGGTTTTCACAGGAAAACGATGATGACACAGTCAGTAAATAAGACGTTCCAAATTATTTTTTATCATGTATCACAAATTCTTTATGTTGTCTTTATCAATGGTAAGTCGACATTTTGCAAAAATATGATTTTTTCGAGATTTGGCACTACCAGCAAAGTTTCTATATAGTATAGGCTTTATACAAATTTTAGTAGATTGTTATTTTCGTATTCACAATTAAAGGCCTCATCTGTCCCAATTTTGAAGGAAAAGTAATGCGAACGCAGAGATTCTACTTTCTTTCAGACATAACATTTTTTTTATTTTATTTCAAGTAGGACTAGTAAAGTATCTTTTGACATGTTACAATTTAAATTCTAATTATTATAAATAAATATCCTTATTGTCTACACGGATTTCTGCAAATAATCAATTAGTCCCTCCCAATGAGGATCAGAACGTGCATTTTACAATATATTGTACACTATAATGACCTTCACATATATTTATCTTCAACATAATTCCTGATGCTGCAAGCCTTTGAAATAAGCACGTGTTTACTATTAATTTTAAATTTCGCTATGGGAAGGTTTATTATAGCCTCAGGTAATCTGTTAAAAAAACGGACACTATTACCCAGGAAAGACTTATTAGTAATTTGTAATCTAAATTTCGGAATATAAGTTTTATTTTTATTTCTTGTATTAAGAGTATGGATATCAAACCGTTTAACAAGGAATTTAAATTCTTTTTAACATACCATACTTATAGATATATAACGACGGCAAGGTCAGAATATTTACCTCTTTAAATAGATCTTGTAATGATTCTCGAGATTTCATATTATATATGGCTCTTTCTGAATAGTTTTGACCACTATATCATTATCTAATACCATGAGTGCTTCTTGCCCTTTCGTTCAAAACATCCATCAACTTTCCTCGTCGTTCACTTTCAGCACAGACATACGCTAAAAACATCACCGGGAGTCGTGCTCTATTTCTGACATCAATTATAACAATTATCCAGCGACTCGGTGCGAAGCCACCCGTTGTGCAACCGCACATGCAGCACGTCGAGAGAAGTGTTCCAATGGTAGATTATTTGTGACAAAATTATTAAAAAAAATATAAATTAATTTAAATCCTATAATTATTAACCTTTGGATTTTAATAAGATAGCAGTAGAAAGAAACGGCAATATGTGAGAAACAACTTTTTTTTCTAGACTATTGCTTGATTTTCAAATATATATCTATCTATATATATATATATATATATATATATATATATATATATATACATGTATGTATATATATATATATATACATGTATGTATATATATATATATATATATATAACACATATGCTGAGTAAATAGACATTACCGAATCGTAACTTTTCTCGGTTATATTAAAAAAAAACCTAAACACGTTTTTGTGACATTTTTAGCAGTGTATCTATTAATTATATATTAAAAAATAAATAATTTTGTTAACCTTGAAACTCGCCCTTTCAATTGATACTTCACATGACCGAAGTCAACTTTTTTGTTTTATACTAAACTTGCTGGTTTCAAAATTTTCATACAATTATTTTCAGGTTCTTACTAAATATGTGAGACAATGGGAATTTTCCTTAGAAGTTAATTTATTAACTTAAGTTAATAAAGAAATAATTTTTTTTTGAAGTAAATCTTGGGGAGTAAGCTGGTGAATTCGTGATGAGAGCGTTACGAAAAGTGTGATCGGGCGAGGTGAACGAAAGTTGAGAGGGAGATATAAGTTAGTGAAGATAGAAAGAGAGAGAGTTGCGTTTCATATATTACTGTAGGGGCAAGAGAGAGAAGTGCGAGCACACATTTTCTTTCTCTCTTTCTCTCATAGCCAGTTATGTTTCGTATATCTAAGACACAGTGGAAGCCTATTGTCTGTATCACACTGTAGAAGCAAGAGAGAGCAGTGCGCGCGCACATTTTCTTTCTCTCGTCCTCTCATAGTCAGTGCATGAAACATATATATGCGATAAAATTGTAAATTCATTTTAAAGTTCATATTTTGTGAATTTTAAGTTTAATTTCAGTCGTGTGGTCTAAAGCACACTCGTTATTTTTTATTTTAATCTTTCGGTTCTTAGATACATTAACACTATGGCTTCATGCGTGCTACGGCATGAGCGGCATTTTGTCGAATACAGATGATGTAGGTCACATGTCAGTAAAAAAAATAAAAAAAAACAAAAATTAACTACGCCAGTAAACAGACATTTATAAAAAAGGCGAAGCGAATTTGAAAGTATAAAATTATGCTTCGAGATACCACCAGCCGTGAATGCGTCTACTCAATCTTAAACAAAACCTATTAAATGAAACAGCGCTTTTTTTTTTAATCAACGATCGTCGGAAAGTAAAAAAAAATAAACGAAGCAATTGGTCCGTGCACATGTACCGCTTTCACTATCATAACCAGCGTACAAGATAACCGTAAAATTTATTAGAAATTGAAATTAAATACCATATTATCACAAGGACATAAAGCCTGTGATTAGTATAATATCAAATTCCATTAAAGCTTGTGGTTTTAAATAAATCACAAGCTTTAATGTTCGAATATACGTTAAATCATTTTTTTATAACAATTTTAATAATATTTTATACATTTTTTGAGACAGAAATTAATATTCGGGTCATCTTGCGTATATATATACATAAAGCGCTTGTATTAAAGATGTGTTCTTGATATTAGGGTTCAATATATACAATATACGCGATGGTATATTTATGTTGTCACAAGTATAGATTTTAATCCAGTTTTTCTTCTTAGTTTTGCTGGATTATCCAACAACCCAGTAAAACTATCTAAGTAAAAGTTTTCGTAAAACTTGTCATTCACGCGTTAAGGTACGTTAAACTATCTACTGGTAATCTTGCAGAGCACTATATTTTGTATAATTTTTATCTGAGACGCCATTTTGTAAAATCAACAGTTTGAGATACAGCGCGTCAAAAAATTTTAAAAAAAGATTGCGCCAAATATCTCATTAAGTATATATCAGATGTATAAATATATAATTACAGATTAATAAAGTACTAAATTTTCATCAACTATTCATGAGGTATTTAGCATTAAAGGTAAAGAGTTAGGATTTACGCACCACCTCTCAGACCGTACCAAATTAGCAATTACACAGTACGTTATCCTTAGCAATATTGTCGAAAAATTTACTTAATACATAGTAAGTAAAATAATATCATTTTCGAAAGAGTTTTTCCAGGAAATCTAATTCAAACTCCTGGAAAGATTGCATTCCATTGCAGTTCATAGTATGTGTACATGCGCCAAAGAGCGGTCCTATAGTTATATTTAACACATCAGAGCATCGCGATCGCCAGCTCCAGTGTATTCGTTCGCAGTTTTACGAGTAGTAAAAAAAATGCAAACTGAAGCAGCAATAAGGTTCATCGAACTCCGTTTATTTGATTTTAGATTAGATAGTGAGTGCGTCCCTCATTCGCGATAATTGACAATGAACAACGCCAGAATGCATTATCGAACAATTCTATACCGATGCAATAGCGTGTTTGCAGAACATCGATCAACTGTGCTTCTAACTGGTTTGTACACAGTAAATATATTCGTACTAAGTAAAATTTATGTTTATTCGCTTGGTATCTACATATCCGCGTAGAACATGACCTATCGCTCCCCCGTTTCGATGTGGAACATTTAAGGGAGTTAAAATGTTCTGATGGCAAGTCGCCACGTGCCATTCGACCACCTTCGCGTCTTGTCGGTTCTTCCCGACTTAACGATTCCCTTTCGACTACACTACACACACGCTACTTTACGTGTGTGGTAGTGTATCAGCATTGTTTCTTATTTACTGACGGTTACAACTTTACTCGTTTATATCGGTGTTTAAAAACTCCGTTATCGAACGTACGATGTCCTAAAAATGTTTCAATATAAACATTTTAAAATAAATTAGATGTTTCACATCTGTCAAGCGCCCCATGACAGTTCATATGGGCTCACCCAATTTTCTTCAAAAATCTTGCAAGAAATTATTTCAGCTTATAGGGTACGTAGTAGAATGGCGTAAACTGCAAAAACCTTACAGTTATGTTAACTACGTTTAAAGAAAAATATTTTAATTTTTTTTTATTACATACGAGTAATAGAGCGTTACATATTTGGGGATGAATTTCTTTCGAACGTTATCGAGTGGATTAAAGATTTTTTTCAAAAGTTTAATCGAAAAGATCTAATAATATCGTCGTTGTGTTTACGAGAGACTCGTAGCGATGTTACCTTCGCTACGAGTCACTCTAAGATACGATGTTCCCTTTGCTACGAGTCTACGAGCTACAAGTATCCAAAGTGTTTTACAATGACACCACCCTTCCATCTTTTCCTTTATTACCCAGTACGTCAAAAATTAAAAAAAATCGGGATGACGGTTTAGTACTTCAATACAACAAAATTTAAGCCAAAGTGTATTAATAAATTTAAGCTATTTTATTTTTCTTATGGTTTTTTTCTCTCTTTACGACTAGGCAATATTTTCTCTATTTACATAGTAAGAATTAATATCGACACTTATAATTAGTTTAATAATAATACTATGTATAGACTTTATGTTAAATATTTCAACTTTCATATGGATAAGAAAGCATCATAGTGTTTAACAGATTTATCCTTTCAGTACAGTCAAATAAGCACTAACCGGAATAAATGGACGAAATCCGAAAATTTTCATAGATTTTTGCTTTGAAGTTCTAAAGATGGGCTGAAATGTCTCATAAGATGTTGTGTTGTTAGTCAACATATCAAATGTCACAAAATCTTTTTTTTTTAAATATCTCGCTTCCTTTGCCTCAGATGTATTTAGAGGTTTAATTAAACTTAGAAAGCATGATATTTTCTATAACTTTGGTTACCTTTATGTCATTTTTGTATCATTAACTGTTTTCGAGATGTAGCGCGGTAAGGGGGAAGTGTGCATCCGTCTATAAGATAACGCTATGTAAACTGCGGAGTCAAATACATAGAACTCTCTATTAATTTAATTATAGGATAAAAACATTATTATTATAATTAATAAACTATTCTAATCTTTCGTTTCCACACATTTTTGAAATTACCACATAGCTTCAAAAACCTGTAGGTTTAGAAAATCAAGGACGTGATTTTAGAACTGTTTTATTGTATTATTTTTTTTCCGACAAATAATTGAATTTTTCTAGCTATTAGCATTATTTTAGGTCTGCCATTGGGTTTGAATATGTACAAACCGTTATACTCAATCGCAGCCTATACGATCAGTTGTGTCATCAGTCTGTTACAAAAACTTCAAGACTTACGAAAGAATAATGAATGATCTTACCGGAGCCTCATTTTACCGTTGTTGTACACAGAGCGTTAAAAGGAAAACAAATGTCGAGTTTCTTTCTCATTCAAGTAACAAAGTTCATCTTAACTGTATCGCTGTTAGCAGCGCGCCAAAAAATCGATAATTTTGATTAACTTTTTTCCACTTTACGTGATAATATTCAGATATATTGAGGTTGTGTGAAATAAAAGTTAATTTTTCGTTTTTCTACGGCACGTTTTATGGAGCGTGACCACCGTTCGGCTGCAAACGTGCTATAAAAAGCATATTTTTAAAATCGGAAACGTATACATGTGGTTAGGATGTGATTTTGTTTATCTGCTGTTTTATAGAAAATGTTGCATCAATTTTTAATTATATACATATTATAAGTATGTAAAATAAAATTGTAACAGTGAATTCTGCACATTGAAAATATTTTTAAACAAGTGATTGATTTAGCGTATAGAATGATAGTAGAGGCCAGAAAACCTTTTTTTGTCTGTCCGTCTGTATGTTAATTTGAACGATTATGACGCAAAATTTACTGGACGGATTTTAATGAAATTTAATATGGTAATTGCACATATCCAGGAGCAACATATAAGAGAGAAAAAAAAACGAAAAAATTGACTAATTACACGCGAACTAATACGTA
This sequence comes from Druceiella hillmani, assembly GCA_039881145.1. NCBI lineage: Eukaryota > Metazoa > Arthropoda > Insecta > Lepidoptera > Hepialidae > Druceiella > Druceiella hillmani. The sequence goes on along the minus strand of JAYKKI010000003.1, from coordinate 35,658,655 downwards.
AGCAAAGCTAGTATGGAATATTTTGCAAAGTAGATTTTGTTTGTAAATTGTACGTACACAAATAATCGTTAGGTGGTACAATCCGTATATAACTTCAGTTTTTTTTCATTCTGGCTTATAATTAGTCGGTAAGTAATATAAACAAGTGTTGCCACATTATTTTTATTAAAGAAAAAAAAACTATGTCAGATTTATTAAACAAAATTAACATTTTAATCAAATATTGATGAAAATTATGATTCAGTAAGGCAATCATAAGACAAATAAGACAATCGCCAAATAAGTGATCGTAATACTATGCGAGCAGCATCCAATTTTTCTCGCCTAGATTTGGATGTGATGTAATATTTTGATATGCTGCGGGTAGGGTGAAGGGAAGTGAGTAAAAAACCTGTAATGTACAGGTTTTTTAGATATTAAAAAAAATAAGAATGAGTATAACTAGCACTGCGGTGGTTCCGTATACACTTAGGCGCATATCAACATTTAAGCATACACAGTATCTCAATTAAGCTATTTACAAATATCAATGTTATTTCTTACCATTTAGTTTTACCATTTGAATAAATCGATATATTGGTATGCCATTTACATCCATAATAAAGTTCAACTACATATCTTAAGATGGTCGGCTATTTATAGCAAACAAGTAGAGCCTACGTAGCTTTGATAATTTTCTTTTTAATTTCATTAAATATGCTACAAATGTGAATACTTTCTACATATACAAAAATATCGGTTTAGCTGGTACCTCTACCAAACGTGTGGAAACGTAACTCTAATTAAAATGCTTATATATTAAAGTTAAATATTTCGTAAACGGATCCCTGTATCAAAAAAATGTTCATGACACATCCACAAAATTTTTGAAAAATCTACACAACGATACCCTGCACGATGAAGTATGCGAAGAAAAAAAAATCACCGTCACTTTACATAAAAAAAATTACTACAAATTTACTACAATTTACTAAAAAAATTGTTTAAACATTTTATCATTATAACTTTATAGGCGTTATAAATAGGTATAAGCATTTCAGTTTTATAGCACTTCTTGTCTGCCAGTAAAAACGGCTGTGACATACAGACAGACAAAGAGGTATGGCGAAAAAAATAGGTTTTCTAGTTTAGCTATGGAACCCTAAAAAGTGAAGTGTATTCAAGGATTTCCAAATTGAATATACGTCCACAATTCCAGAAAACGTAAGGCTATATTGTAGAAATAGAATTTTAATTATACACGCACCATTTATACGCTAATTGTTAGTTACAAAAAACGACCCGTTCGCCCAGTGTGTATAACACTTAATTTTTCTAGTGATTATATATATCACATATAATTTTCTAATATTGAATATATTTGGCGTTAATTTAGTAGAAATTCATCATTCACAATTAAATGAAACTACGTGATGTAGTATTGTTTCTACTTTCTTTAATTTCTTTACCACGACCTAGGTTTCGTTGTATTACAACATCTTCAGGTGGGATTTTAGCAAAGAATGAGCAAAGAATGAATTTTTTGCTACTAGCCCACCTGAAGATGTTGTAATACAACGAAACCTAGGCCGTGGTAAAGAACTTAAAGAAACTAGAAATAATACTACATCACGTAGTTTCATTTAATTGTATATAATTTTCTGTAAACCAGAAATATGTTTTCCCTTATAGAAAACTGTGACACGTCTTTAGATATTGATTACACAAGGGAACAAAATTAAACTTTTTTTTTGTTGCATGGAATTTTATGCCTGTTGTTTACTAATTTGAGGTCGCTGATTTTAAATCTACCCTCATTTTTTTTCAGCAGCAATCTACCCTCATTGTTTTTGAGATACAGCTGTCAGATATATTTTTGTGCTAGTCCAATTTAAATTTAAAATCAACCGAGCTGTTTTCTAAAAAAGTGTTTTGTGTAACAATGTCCACGTCAAGAAACATCTGTAAAAACAATCCGAACTCTTTCTGTAACATCTGTGGTGAATATACATTCAAAAATTGTCGACTAAGTGTATCAGAGTTGATAAAACGGGTGTATTTTGATTACTTTGAATTCCCTTTGGACACCCGTGACAAGTACTGGGTCCCCCATGCGGTATGTAAAACATGTACAGAGTCTCTGAGATTATGGGCGAATAAAAAAAGACCCCATTGTAAGTATCAAACACCAATGTTGTGGCGAGAACCTTCCAATCATCAAGACGATTGTTATTTTTGTGTGGTTGGTATAAACGGGATTAATAAAAGAAACCGGTCGAAATGGTTTTACCCTAGCTTGTTATCTGTTACTCGACCAGTCTTGTACTCCGGCGATGCGCCAGCTTCTTCATCTACACAAAATGATCGCGAGTTAGAAGAAAAAAGCTCTTCTTCAAGTGATGAAAGTGGAACAACTGATTTTAACGCAAGTATTTCTTCTGAGCCTCTGCCCCTTAATCAGGAAGACCTCAGTGCATTAGTCAGAGACCTTGGTCTATCTAAAAAAGCATCGGAGATTCTAGCTTCTCGATTAAAGGAAAGAAATCTTTTAACCCCAGAAACAAAAATTTCATACTATCGTAACCGAGAAGCAGAATTGCTTTCATTCTTTTCTGAAAATGACGATTTTGTTTTTTGTTCTGATGTTCCTGGTTTATTGAAAGTAATGGGAGTACAGCAGTATAACCCAAATGAATGGCGATTATTTATTGAATCGTCTAAACGTAGCCTGAAATGTGTACTTATGCATAACGGAAATAAGCTGGGTTCGATACCGATTGCACATTCAACTACGGTCAAAGAAGAATATGCTACTGTAGCTGCTATTATGAGTAGAATCAAATACAACGAACACAAGTGGTTGATATGTGTGGATCTAAAAATGGTGAATTTTCTTCTTGGACAACAAGGCGGCTATACAAAATATCCCTGTTTTATTTGTCTGTGGGACAGCAGAGCTAAGCCCGAGCACTGGGTTAGAAAAGATTGGCCTTCCAGGCAAGCTATGGTTCCGGGAAAACTGAATGTGATAAATTAACCCCTTGTGCCCAGGGATCGCATAATACTGCCACCGTTACATATCAAATTAGGGCTTATGAAACAATTTGTCAAAGCTCTGGCCAAGAATGGTGATTGTTTTAAATACATCTCTAAAAAGTTCGGTAATTTGAGCACAGAGAAACTTAAAGCCGGAATTGTTGATGGTCCACAAATAAGAAGGATGATGAAGGATGAAAACTTTAATAGTTACATGACCGATATTGAAAAAAATGCCTGGAATGAATTCATTTGGATTGCCCAAAATTTTCTGGGAAATAAAAAGGATGAAAACTATGCGGAGCATATTGAGATGATGATATCACACTTCCAGCAGCTTGGTTGCAATATGAGTATCAAGGTACACTACCTCCACAGCCATTTGGACCGTTTCCCTGAAAATCTTGGTGATCTGAACGAAGAATAAGGGGAACGGTTCCATCAAGACATTCGAACTATGGAGGAACGTTACCGGGGTCACTGGAATGCTCACATGATGGCGGACTATTGTTGGAGCATTAAAAACAGCCCTTGTGAACCAAGTCAAGCAAGAAAATCTTATAAAAGGAATTTTTTTTAGAAGTAGTAGTTGTTTTCCTAATGGTTTACCTAATAAAAAACATATTTTTCAAACTATCTGACTTCAGATAAAAAATCAGCACCGAGGGAAAGTATAATATTAGTCATAACATTTCAAGCAACAAAAACGCTGTTCCCTTTTGTTATCGTATTAAATCATCAACAGGTTCTGTAAAGCCGCTGTCAGCATAGTGGCTTTGTAAAGAAAGTATCGATAGCTAATTAATTAAATAATTTTTATTAAGTCTGTTATCTAATATTAGAGATCAAAAGGTCTTAAATTATTATTTTGACGTGTTAACGTCTTATAAATCGATTAACACCGGCTGCACACATGAAAAAGTGTCACGTTCCGCCTGAGCCTGAGCGTGCAAGCAAGAGCGCGGAACAAGTGATAGAGAGGCACGATCGGCCCAAACGTCGGAATTTATTTCAAGAGACATTACACTTGAAACACTCCCCTTGATTTCGTAGTTTTCTTATCATCGTCCTATCCTTAACAGAATAACGCAGATTGGAAGATCTTAAATATAACACATGTATATAAGTTGTAAATAAATTGTTAATAGCACATTGTTACTTGTAATTAATCTGTACAATTTAAGTAAAAAATATTTGAATTAACGAGTGTAAATAAATGTTAATTTATCGAAAAAATTGTAATTTTCAATTAACTCCTTCTTTGTATTATACAAAATAATAATAATTCAGTGATAATAATTCAATTTAATTCATAAAAGTATGCAATTTTTCATCAATGTTTCTTTATGACGTTATCACGTAAGACTATCGTCCGTAAACCGACTTTACAGACAACCAATTTTTTTTTATTAATAATAAATAACTGGATCTGACAACAAGATTATCGTTATTCGTTTTGTCTGCGTTACCAATTAATCATGAAATACGCCCCCGATGCCCGAGACAGTTTATGTGACCCCAAAAGATGATTCATCGTAACTTAATACTGCATCGCTTCAACTTATGTTTCAACAAGTACTTAAGTATTTTAGCTTAAATTTACTGCTCTAAATGTGGAACCGAATTCGAGTTGCACAAGTTATGAAAAAAATAATGAATGAGATATGTTTTGTAAGTCAGGAAATTCAATTTTCAATGCTAAGTCTGATAATATAACTATAAATTTCATCCACAATTAAATGAAACTGGGCTATTAGCAAAGATCTTTGCTAATAACCCACCTGAAGATGTTGTAATACAACGAAACCTAGGTCGTGGTAAAGAACTTAAAGAAAGTAGAAATAATACTACATCACATAGTTTCGTTTAATTGTGAAAAATGAATTTCTACAAAATTAACGCCAAATATATTCAATATAAATTTCATACTAAAACTAACGGTTAAATGTGTATCGGAATACGCATAAAGTAGGATGCCATAGTTGTCGGTTAAACGAAACAACTTTAATTGAAAGTTCTAATTAAACGCTTCTTCATTTTTGTTTAAAAATTCAGAGTTGAAAAAATTAGCGGAGAGGGGTGGAGTGGGCATACATTTCGATAACAGGGCTGCAAAATGAAAACAAAACGTTTAATTAGACCTCAACTTTATTTTGAAAGACACCATTTCCCACTCGCCTCTAGTAGCATGTAATAGAAGAAAAAAAATTAGGCGCGCGAAAAACATTTGGCCATTTTGCGTGCACGGACTGTAATTATCTGAAGTATCTACTACAAAATGTTATGCGCATAGACCCAAAATTGTCAGGCTGTGATGGACGGATGGATATGATAAAATTACGAGGGTTTCTTCTTTCACTAATGAAGGTTAAAATTAAATACCATTGTTGAATTTAATTGAGTTCCGTAATAAAACAAGGAAATTTTATAATTTACTCACATCTATTCGTATGTCACAACTGTACGGTCACCATAATTTTAGATCTATACTTCAATCCATTCCAAAAGAGAATGTTTGTAAACAAATCGATTTGACGGTTCAGGTATTGTAAACCTTTTCCCTGTGAATACAAGTTAGTAATATAATAAGAATTTCATTTGGTATTTGTGATTAAAAAATAATTATTTTAATAGTATTCGTTTTTTATTACAAGCTAAGTAATAAATCATTCACAATAAAATAAATAATTTATGAATATTCAAACATCCAGCCGGGAATCGAACTCAGGAACATTTAGTCGGGCACCATCATCTTAGCCATTGCGCTACAAGCTGGAATATTGTATAATGCAGAAGTGCACATATATAATGTCCATTATTAACGTTGAAGTTTTTTCATTTATTTTTCAAACTTCGAAAACACTCTGTTTTCGAAGTTTGAAAAATAATAATCGAATAATATTAAAAGCTATTTTAAAAAGACACTTGGCCTTTGTGTAAGATATTTATTCTAATTATATTTTTTGTGTTCTATATCGTAAAATATTACCAATAATTCTTCGAAAAGAAAATAACACGCCACAATGTTTTTTGTATACCTATAAGTACATTTGTTTATAAAGACAATCAAAGAACATTCTACGTCTATTGTAGCTGGCTCATTGTAGCTATCTCACTCTTATGAGTTATAAAATAAATATGTGTGTAACGAGCATATATAGATATAAACTTTATATGCGTCGAAATTTCTAATATTTTTCTGTAATGTTTTATATCTGTGAGTTTTACATGATCGCCAGCAAGGGTTGTCCATTTTTCCCTTAGAAACTTCACAATTAAAAGGTAAAGGTGTAATAACTGATATTATTAATATTATTTAGCATAATACTTTATTAAGTTAATAGTGATTACAGTATATCGTTTAATAATATTGTAGGTATAATATAACAAGTATGGCAAATAATCGTCAACTGATTGAAAATTTATTGTGCCAACCATATTGTAACTGTCAAATTAGTTTGTTTATCAATATTATTTTTTTGAAATAGAACGGAACATAGATATATGAAAGATAGATAAATCGGATGGAAACCTCAATTAATATGTAGCAAAATTAATAAAAAGAATGTTTCGTGCGCCATATTGAGCGGTTTGATCTTTCATAACTCTTTGTATATGAAATTGACATTCCATAGACAATTTTAATTTTGAAGCCATATTTATGATGAATTAAGTTCGAATGAAAATATAGTAGAATTCATCTCTGCTTTATTTTTTGTGGTTTCTAGGGTCTTTGAAATCAATGTATGAAAAAATGTGAAAATTAAAATAATTCGGAATTGGGAATTGTGCACGTTAGCTCTAAATTATTTCTAGTAGGAGTATTGGAATAGTGGATACATAATATCATATGTACCTATATTAAAATACAAAAATATTATAAATATTAAGCAACATTGAAATATATTAATAAAATAGAATATTAAAACACTTGTAGCGCCATTTCTTGATTGACAAAGGTGCACTATACATTTTTGTTATTATATCCATCGAGTAACTAGACATTTCTTTGTTTTTGTACTAATGCAATATACATAAATTATTGAAAACATTAACTTCAAATATCGCCTATTTTTCTGTATGTGAACCGATTGCGGTGACATAAAAACTAAATATTACTTCAAGTCGCCCCCCTATTCTTAAGAGTTGATTTTCCAAAAACTCCATCCGCATTGGATCAGAAGTTTTTACGTGATTCGTACACAAAAAAAGACACAAATAACCATACAATTATTTCAAAAAATTGTCTTAATGCGTTCCATCACTTATACCTTATACCTCTAATTTTTTTATTTGCAAAATTTTTCAGAAGTTTCTGTAACACGTTATGTTTATTCTAATTGATACATATGTCGGACTTATTGCTATAACACCAGTCCAGCCCCGGTTTGGTGCCAGCCAACTATAACACCAGTCCAGGAACGGCCGGGAATCGAACCGGATCCCCGCGGTGCGGCGCGACGTCAAAGGCCGTGTGTCTTGTGATCAACCCAACACACCATGGTGGCGACAACCCACAGTGTGTATATATATATATATATATATATATAAATATATATATATTTGTATATATATATATATATATATTTATATGTATATATATATATATATATACACACACACACACACACATACATAGATGACGCACTAATAAATTTGTTTTACACATCATTTTAAATATTTTGCTTCAAAAATATTTACCCGTTTCTAGGATTCACATTTGCTTACATTCTTATTTGATTGTGATCCGTCTATATAATTTACGAGGTATTTTGGTGTGACAGATAAAGACAACAAAATTATATTAATATGATTTTCTAAATCTACAAATCTATAGCGAAAACGGGACAGGAAAGGAATTGTAACTCGTTATTAAATCTAAGATAATTAATTACAATAGTTCGAGTGTTTGCTTTACATCATAAAATAATCATATGCCCACGCGACAAAACCTATAATCTCGAGTAACCATAGTGTACTGATAACCTAACTAAATTTCCTTTCAAATAGCCGACAAAGTGGTCTGACCCGTTCTCCTGTATATAGACACTGACTCATGGCATTATGAAATCAAAGTCGCGGCTATAGTGACAAAAACTAATTTAGTCATCGCTTATGTTGTAAAGTGATGCTTAAGTTTCATTTGCCGAGGTGACTGAGAGTTATGTCGCCGATTCAAAGTTTCGTGCAGATTTTTTATACAAAGTTTTTTGAGCATCAACTAGTGATGGAATGCATACAACCAATGTCTACAGCAACACCAACAACACTGATATATATATATATATGTGTGTGTGTGTGTGTATGTGTGAACGCTGGGAAGTCTAATTCAAAAAGTTCTGTAATCGTTTGCATACTTTTCACTAAGACTATTAATGAGAGTAAGTAATTGAATACTTAAGATTTGACGAAACAGTTAAAAAGATGATCAATCAGAAGAAATGAGAAGTGTGATTACGAAAATTGAGATGGTTTAATTAAATAAAACGAATCGACAGTAATATAACGATACAAAGGAAACGTACACTATGTACGCTTAAAGAACATTTATAAATAATATAATTTAATATGAGGAAATGAAATGTGGACAAATTTAGTATTTTCCGAAAATCATGATTAACAAATTTTTTCCGAACCACG